>DWNR01000244.1:0-22703 GCA_018250455.1 Polygonus leo | reverse complement strand
TTCCACTTCGCCACCGTATGGCGGAGTTACGGGTACACCAACGGCACTCCACCGCGACTCCGCCGGTGGTGTCCAGCAGCTCCAGCGGGGGGGAGTCCTATCAGAGGTTTGTCAGAGATACTGTAGCTGCGTAGATGCCGGAAGCCATATAACATCATGCTCGTTTATTACTCCAGTTACTCGTACATTAATAAAATCTTCTTAGTGTTTAGTGACTTTGTGCTGTTACATGTAGACCAATCAGACAGGATTGTTATTGTTAAAACGCAGTCTCAAACGTTGTGCAAGGAACTTACCGCAAAAATGGAATTGTGGCAGTAACATTTTCTATTTACTATATATTTATAACTTAACCTATTCGTGATGATACTTTCGTTTATTGCAAGATAGTCATTACTTCATAATATGTGAAAAGGACAACTTCATATTTCAGTCCACATACATATATACATATAAGTATGCAAATGGCTCCAACACGAGATATAGGACATTTTTGGTCCCAAGAGGTATTGAGATTTTCAAACGCTGGAAGACGTCTACTCGGATTTATTAGACATATTTGTTCAAACAAATTCTATATGCTTGTTAAGTAATATACAATAATCAACGTTTCTTTTGTTACAGCGTCGCGTATTCGATACGAGATCACGAGCGGGAACATAGGTGGTGCCTTCGCAGTGAAGAACATGACGGGCGCCATTTACGTTGCAGGTGCCCTTGATTACGAAACCAGGAAACGGGTAAGAACTATTGAAGTCTATCATCCCTTAATTATTTATTAAACATTCAATAGTAAAAATGTATACAATAATGATCTTAGTCAGGGGTTCCCAATTGCCGCGGCGCCCTAGTACGCCGCAATGGGCAAAGAGGTGCGCCATGAGGCTTTTTTTGGAAACTAAACTTGAGTACCCTAGTATTAAATATCAGTACATTTTATTAATATTACAATTTATTTGTTTTTTTAGAACGGTGTGTTATTATTTGAGAAGTGGTTTGATTATAAGCTTGACTATTTTTACTTAATCCTGCGGGAAGGTATGCAAAATATTGGAAACTAATGGCTTTTGCCCGGTTTTCTTAAATCATTTTTCGTCGGATGTTCATCATTTATGATCTAAATAATTATTGTAGTTACGTGTAGCTTCGTGATATGTATGTGATTGTATGAACCAAACTTATAATGCTATAAATGGTACTTATTAATTAATTTGAAAACGACCACACGTAGAAAGTTACTTCTCAAAAACCAAATACGACTTAAGAATCCGTACCTTTGCTTGCTGCAAAGTGCAATTTGGTTGATCAAAAATAGGTATGTAGTCCAAAGTTTATTATACTCGAAAATTGTGTTTTATAATAAATTTGAAAACTATAATTTTTAACAACTAATAGACCAACTTCAACTCTTCGAACTGGAAAACAGCGGAAAGTTATCCGCCCGCAGGATCAACCAGTTTCCAGAATTTTTATGAGCGAAAAGTTTAGCTTGCAGCTTGCTTGCGTTATTTTCGTGAAGAACTATAATCATTATGTTTAAATTTTCCAGCCTAAAAGAAGCAATGTCTGAATAGGTAGTTAATTTATTTCTAATCCTTACGTTGTATTCTTACCTAAACTATACTTGTATCTATACTTGTCAGTAAACTTGACGAGTATAATACCGATGAAACAAATATGGTTATAAATATTACATACATATTAGGTAGTAATTGACAAAATGTATTTTCGTGTAACTATCGTGTCGCTTTGACCTATGATCGCTAGTAGAAACTACTGTTACTTTATGTGAAATTTCATATAATTGAACTTAAGACCATTATCATTAAACTTAAGACAAAGCTAAATTTACTAGACGCAATTTCATAATCTATTTTGGGATTAATATTGCATACGTAGTTTAACTTAACTATGGTAAAATATCTTCTTAACCAGAGTCATACGAGAAATTTACGACCTTTCTAGGAGCTTTAGCAAAATTACAGCCTGATTATGTTACACTGGAAACAAAATTTAGTATGAAGATCCTAAGCTAGTTATATTCTGACTCAAACATGGTAAAAGCAAGTTCATTTTTATGGACTCCTTACGTTCAAAAATTCCAGCGTTCCAGCATATCCAGTATATAAAAATGGCGTTTGAAACGGCACCTACTTGCTTGATGCGACTAAAAGTTTTCATAGGATTTAAATTTTATCATACTACTCATAAAAATAGGAAAGTTTGAGTGTGATGAATATTTATATCATAGGATACATTTTGTAATTCACAGTCATCAAATCGGGTTAGTCTTCAAATCAAATTGAGGTTCACCGAATTTTACATAAAGATTGAATATCTTAGCGAACATGCGGCCGTGTGGGTTTTTGCAATGATATTTTAATACTACATTTATAATTTATAAACTAAATATTAGTAAATTTTCTTTCAAATATGTCTCCGCTGTTATCGGTTGGCAGCTCGTGGCAAAACATATGACTCTGGTCTTTTTCGTAAAATAATAGACATTTGAATTCAGGTACAAATAAAACATATTTCTTTTTTATATATATTTCTCAAGGAGGTGGCTTTCCCAATATTTAAATATTTATGTCTTTCCTTTATAAGCTTATGTATATACATACGTTGTAGAGGTATGAAAGTAAAAGTAAGGAAGTAATAATTGTAACTCTCAGTCCGGTCACCATCGCAGTATTTTGGCGGAATTTGCCAGGGACGGAGGTTGGCTCGTTACAAATTACTACAGCCATAGTTTAGATCCTTGTCTCCTAAGTTGCTGAGTAAGGAGATTCGAAATAGTTGACTGGGACATTTCAACTTGTTAGTGACGTGACGCTGAATAGTAAGTACCAGAGCGTATCTCACAATTTGTTGTTTTTAAATACAAGAAAACAAAATTAAAGATTGTAAAATACGCGACTAATGAACACATTGTAATAGAAAAACGATTAAAACACTATTTACAACTGCAATCAAAAGAAAAGAATTAATGAAAAATAAAAGGCATTTTAAAAACTGTTAATTTGTTGCTAGCTCTATCATATAAATAACAAATTATCCCTACTTGAATTTTTGTGGTCCTATTTATATCTCGTGCTTTGTTTGCTGCAACTTACAATACCCATATATAATTACAAAATCCGTTGAGAGCTGATATTATCATATCTGTTACTCCGTTATTAAAAATGTTCGTAAGAGTACATTCCCACTATTGCAATCCACTTATCTTAAAGAGTTTCGTAAGGCAGACTTTGTGTTTGATGTTACTATTTACAAGTCTATTGAGAAAAGATCTACACGTAGCTCGTACTTTTTTAAGACACAAAGAAGTACTTTGAAATAGTGAGTTCAACCAAGCAGTCGTGTAGATAAAAAAGAGAGTTCCTTTCTTTTTTCTTTTCTTTTTCAATTTCATAGAAAAATTGCATTGTCGTCCCGTGATTATAATTCAAAGCTAATTTGAAATGAGGACATATCACACAAAATTGAACGGAACGTTATCCGGGAGCAAACCACGTGCTGGCAATAAGACAAAACGCCGGATCCCGGTCATTGCAAATAAATTTACTTTGCCATCCCGAGCGCACGCGACCACACGAGAACTGCATGTGATATGTTTTAACGCTTTTCACTGAACATTTACTTACTCCATTTTGCTTGGAAAAATGTTTTAAGAAAAGATAATGTAACATACTTTATACATGTAAACGAATGTTAACATGGAGCTAAAAACTAAGGTCTTCCGCTTATCGACAAGACAAAATCTTGTAGATATTTGTTGAGAATCAAGAAAAATGTTTTTGCTAAAAAAATACAAGAAAAGCACTAAAATAAACACGATTGCGTGTGTGCCTAAATAATGAATTGACAAAAGAATTGTTATACCTTTATACGATAAATACCATTGAATGGCTTTAAGTGGATTGGTGCAAACGAAACACTATCTGCGTACTCGACGCCATTCGTTTCAAGTGGCGTCATCTATACTGAGGTGAAGCGTATGACGTCACCATCACTCGTTTCCAATCTTGTATGTGAGACATAAAGCTTTCTCTGTCCTGTTATCTTAATATATATGTAAGGAGATAGGATCTGATTTGTCCCATATGGTCTTAACTTCGGTAACGTGCAAAACATCGAATAAAACATCTAATTAATTCAATTTTTTACGCACTTATAACGCATATTACAAACATATATAGTGTTGAACTAAGTTGATCTAGTTCGTGAATCTTCTTAGATAAACCGTATGATTCCATTCAGTAGGACACACTCTTTTGTAAGGCACAATAGTTACCTCGAACGAAGCTCGATTAGGAAATCGGAAATTAAACAACAAAGGACGTTATGATGTGTAAATTATATTTTTTGCTTAGGTCTTCATATATATTTATAAATGCTGTCCATACATAACTGTGTTGGATATATAAATACATATTTTTAATATTTGCATAGAATTAATAAACATTAGTAAAAAATAATAAATAATATTTTTTCAAGTCTTAGATAGAGCTATAAGATTAAGTTTGGCATTGTTCCTTTGTCTTTCGTTATAATAATAAATGACTAAAATATTCAGTAATACCGAGCTAGTATTATAATTTGTGTTAATAGTAGTGTTGTAATTAAACTCAGGGTGATTCGGATTAAAATGGGATTAAAAGCCCTTTGAAGATAATTTTGCGTAAAATTAAACGCTCTTAGACGTTAAAACAAAGTGGAATCTCTTTTCCCGTTGGCGATTCTTCGCTGTATCGTCAGGGTTGCCAAACGTCTTCTTTACGTCTTCACTGAGTCGAATTATAACATTCTTTTTCCAAACGATAAACGGGAACATAATCGGCAACTGAAATGTTCGATTTTCGGAAGGAAAAGACTGTTTACACACGAAATCACAATTACTTGTCGAGACTATTTAATAAATTATATTTGTGAATAATACCTTTTCGCAAATTTTAGTTCGTTAAACAGACAGCTAATATATAATATTTTTATATTAGTACAACGTCAAGTGTGCAAATTTTTTTTAACAAAGTTCTCTATAAAAAGTGGCACTTGATCATATTTAAGTAGGGATCTTCAGAGGGAGAGGGTTCCCGAGTTCTTTGGATAATACCTATTCAGCAGTGCTCGGGCGCCAGATATAAATCTATTGATACCTACTTTTTCATTTAAATCCATTATCCCTAAGAATTATATGGGATCCAACGCTTAAACATTGTAAGAGCTTTGTTAATCAGTTGTTGATGAAATCTTTCCGAAGTTTCAGAACACAAATAAATATATCTCTATACTAATTTTAAAATAGCTACTACAATTAGGGATTTCACAAAATATATTAAATAAATGCTCTTCGTCTGGTCAAATTTCCGAATTCAACTTACTTTAACTTAATCGGGGTACTACTACCGGGTACTCCGGGTAATACTACATTGTCCTAGTACTAGGAATTCATGACAAAGTTTTATTAGGTACTTATCTTACATGTAGTAAGTATGATTCCAATGAACATTTAATAAAGATAATACAAAACTATACTGATTACATAAAAGATGTCTCGGTGATTGCGAACTGTTTGCTCAATTCTTACCTTTATTCGTCTGCAATATAAGCGTGGAAATACTCATCCGTATACTTAGATATATACGCTCAGTTTCTTTGATATAAAAGTATGAAAATGATATAGCGTTTTTGTGATTCATCCTTCTGAATAAGCCGTATAGACGCGTTATGTTAGTATAAATCTCCAGGTAGACTTAACGGCAAATATTCTAGGTCGCGGTAATACATTCGAGCTCTTCTACTTTACCGAGCTTATGGATGAATGTTCAAGAAATAAGACATGTTATGTTACAATATTTTCAAACTCTTTGATCGAGGGCAAATTAATGTCACTTTTCTCTTATACTTAACATAAGCTCTTGGATTACATACAATAATATGCTGTGTATTATACATTATACAAAACATTTGTCAGTTCAAAATAATGTAAAATATCCACTTTGTAAGTAATCTTCGGATGATGATAAATGAGATGGATATTTGAATAATAAGTAAGTGATCTTGATAAGTAGGTGGCTTGTAAATTCAAGTAATTTGTTCGTTCTCAGATATTTAGTCATTGTTATTTAATTTAATATTGTTAATGAACGGTTACTTCACTAAAGCATTTTTCTGCCATTAGCTACGGCTCTTGATCCACATTAACGCTTTAAGATCATTTTTTGCTTCTGCGATATTTTCGGCGTAAAATTGCCAATTCATATATCACAGTATATATTTTATTTATAAAGCAATGCATAAAAGTAGAGGTATGCATACCCATTACCCAATTACTTTTATCAATGGCAACAATAATCCGTAGTCGTTCTTGAAATAAATGAGCGGTGGTTTGACTCTGCAGCTATAAAGCCGACTGCAGCAACAACCCGCACTCACCTGAGCCTGTAACCTAGTTAATAGCCCTCCGAAGCCTCCTGAATTGTCAATACAGTAATACAGTCAACGCGCTTCTGAAATTTACCACCTAACTGTACACGCCAAAATCCACCCATTGTGAAAATCGAAATGGCTCCATTTTCAAATGTAAATGCGATACCCCTGATAATATGCGTGAGAGAACTTTTGGAACAAACGTTAGTTCTTCGGAGCTCTTCTAAATTAACAATACCCTTTGTACATGAATTCATCAAACGCTTATTTTAACTAAATTGTATTCCAGAAAAATTACGAATTAGATTTTAATCGTTTATCTCAAATGACAAATAACTAGATCAATAATATTCTTCTTTCTTTTGATTCATATTCGATTCTTTTGTTATTTATTTTGAAACGAAATCTGTTTCAGATGTACCTCGGCTTCTATAGTATGCGTAAGATGACTTTTGAAACAAACATTTCCCCTCCCGGCTGAGGAAATTACTGAGTGACACTGACAAATGAGCCCAATAACTCGCTTAGGTCGCAAACACTAAAGCGTGTCTCTTTGTTGGTGAAAGCAAGTGGAAACGCGACGATTTTATCTTAACTTGCCATTATAATTTATTAATTCCACTTAACTTAAAAAAATGTCAGGTGGTAGAACTCGTGTTGTTTGCCCGTGGAGGTACCACCGCCATAATCCTCCTTGAAGTAATTCTTGCGTTTCGGTTTGGAAAGGCGTGGTTGCCGGCAACACATCAGTGGTCAGCCTCAAGTACCGTTAGTTCGTACCTACTTGGGAATGATTACTGATGTCCATGGGCGCCAGTGACCACTTATCACCAGGTGGACTACATGTTCCTTTGCTAACTTCATTGGCATTAAAAAAAGTCCTTCTTCAACGTCACTAAATTATTCTAATTTCTTAGATGAAACCTAAGATTGCTAGCATAGAACTTTATTCATTAGAATTACTACATGAAAGTTTAAAGTAAAAGATGAAGAGAATAAAATAAATTTTCTCAAACTTTATTAAACTTAATTTCCTGTCAATTCACCTCTCAAATAAACTTTTTAAATTACTTCGTTAATCATAATTATGATTACCTTCAAGTTAGCCAACTTCTTAATTGCAAAAGCCGATTATCTATATTTGTTTAAATTTTATTACTCCCCCAAAAGAGTAGCTATGCTACAAGTTTAACACAAAGTCTGATTATTTTGTACGATGCTAGTTCCACTGCCACATCAAACGAGTAAATGATTTGAATGTATTTCATTTTAGTAGAAAGCACATTTCATAGAAAGGTCCTTAGGTGTGTCGGTTGCAGATATATTTTCAGTCGTTTGTATTTTTTTCCAAGAAGATTCAGGTATTAAAATATATTTGGTACATAAAACTATATAGACAACATTGTTTCATTTGTCGTTATTTTCCAACGACAGTACGAGCTGAAGCTTGCCGCGTCAGACAATCTGAAAGAAAACTACACGACGGTGGTGATTCACGTGAAAGACGTGAATGACAACCCTCCGGTATTCGAGAGGCCAACATACCGGACTCAAATCACTGAAGAAGACGACCGCAATCTTCCGAAGCGCGTGCTGCAGGTCCGCTTCGAGAAAAAATCTCGCATGATTCTTTATTGAAACTTCTTTCTTATTATTCTTAGATCAAATAGATCCGTGATGACTCATCAACCGACCGATCACTGTTCATACCTGACATGACCCGACCGATCACTGTTCATACCATGACAGGGTATGATCACTGATCATACCCTGTCAATACACCCTGATGCTCTGTTGTGATGTGAAGAACGTGTTGGAAATACCACATAGACGTGTATAGTTACAAAATTATATAATCTGACTTTATAGACCCTGATATAATAGTTAAAAAATATTCATGTTTTAAGTCTGAAAATTGCCGCAGGGAGGGGGTTGAGTGTATGGTAATTGACTCAGAATGCACGCTGATTGACGTAGTCAAGCGCGATGCATAATTAAACCAATAATATTCGTTGAAGTGAGTTTACATAGCATCTATTTAAATAATGTAATTTCAAATAGTCGTTTTGCATTTGGAATCTATTTGGTTACTTCATTATGTATATGAGTCCTACAAGAATTGAAGTTTCAAAAGAGAATCATGCGGATTGCTACTTTGTTATTCTTGGGTTTCGACGCGTTTTTGTTTGTGTTTGTTCGACTTTGCATGGCATGGCCGTTTCATTTGTGGCACGGTTGTTTTTCGTCATAGTATTGTTAGATTGCTAGTGTTACTGGTTTTGTTCTTTTTATTTTTTATTGTTGCCTCTGTAGTGTATTCGTAGACCGGCGACACGAGACATGCAGGTGTGGACTTTAGATACGGTAAGGTGGTTTATTGTGACTCGCTAGTCTCAATTCAATTTTTCATTTTCTCATCGTACTTTCATTCGTCCATTTTTATTTTTAATAAAGCTAAAGCAATATTTCTCAAAGTTGCGTGTTTACTTTGGTGTTCGTATTTTTAATACAGTGGGTAAATTAACCAAATGAATAAATATTCGTAGGAGCTTTTTTCGGCGGCGAAAGCATGTTTCACGAAAAAGACTACTCCTCAGAGATTTTTAACCTCATCGTATATTTACTTAAAAGGATCCATAAATTTAAAGCTGAAATTTACTTTTCTCATTTTCATTACGATAATGATGAGAACTTTCTCTAGTCTTATGTTTGCGTATGCGAACGTAAGTTATGCTCACTTTTCAATTCTAATTTAAAACTTCAATATACGCCGTTATCTTTTTATAATATGAACTAAATTAATAGCTTTTGGAACTCTAAACTTATTTGTTAATTAACGTTAATAAACGTTAGAAAATGTTTCATAATATTATCAATTTAAAATTGACTATTATAAACGTCGAAAACGACGTCCTCATAAAATATTTCTACTTATTATTTTATTCATTAATTATTTATTTTAGTCAGCTGTCACTATACGGTTTACGTAGTTAATTTAAATCTTAGTACGGTTTACATTTTTCATCATTTTTAAGATACCTCTTACGTTGTTAGCTCATAAAATTTAGTGCAAACAGAAAATCATTTCAACTTTAACTAGTATAGTAACAGCTGAGTTTACTTAAGCTTAGTTGTTTTATTCCATAGAGGCGTGTAAAACTATAGTTATAGCTATATTGAGATCACAGACGACAGACTTCGTATTTTTGATTGTTGAGGTATCAATTTTACCATCCTAATCTTCCTTACGCAACTTTTGTGCTTTGCTTTAAAATGTTGCGGTTAGATCTTTACCAAATAAACATCTTAGTTATTAGGAGTAGCTTGCTGAGTAAGGTAATCACAGATGCTGAGAACCTACTTTGAGGTAAGTATATGTGGATTAATAATGACTTCCACGCGAAGCACGGACCATTTATTATAAAGTAAACGGCAATATTGTCGTCTACTTCAATTCGAACGATAGGAATAGATAGATATAAACGGACATAACACGCCGACATGAAATAAAACAACTAAACAACTGATAGTACAGTTGTACAGTACAGCAGTACAGTACAGTAGTACAGTAAGTAGCATGAGCATGGTGTGCGCTAACGCTTGGATCCACGCAGTACGAGCTGACGCTGGTGGCATCTGATGGGCGGAACGAGAACTCGACGACGGTAGTGGTGCACGTGCTCGACATCAACGATCTTCCACCACGGTTCACAAGAAGTGCTTACGTCACTCAAGCGCTAGAGGAGACAGGACCTTACCCCCATTCCCTTATACAGGTTTTTTTTTTATTTTCATATTTTATTTGCAATCACAACTACGACTATTCACGTGATTTAATTTAAAAAATCAAATGGTGGCGGTGCTCGCGTTTAATAAAATACTTTTCTTTATTTTACCGTCTTCTATTTAACCGTGAATCAAAATTATATTTGTTTTATTTCCTTTCTTCATTTAATTTGTACTTGTTAAGCGCTACGTTCTATTTATTTTTCATTTATTCCTCATCCAAGGTCTAATATTTTATAATTGTTCCGTCTTTAATTGCAAACCACACTGAAGTATGCGATTTCTAAATGAAAATCCATGTCTTCTATGAATTCTATTGGAACTTTCTTTACCTTTCTATATTATAAATGACCTACAGACCTGTTAAATATTTAAATATCTATTATTTCTGTATCCGTAATATATTTATTTCCTACATCACTCCTCATCTATTGTTTATTAATTACGTTATACTGCCTATATGACCTAAATTGTTAATGTTAATTAAATACTTGTAATTGGTTTAATTTAGCATGAGTTTATGGCCTCTTTACGTCGGTAAGTACAAAACACCAATGGGTATGGTTTCATAACGTTTATTTGTATAATGCTATTAACTATTAATTGCATGCTTGGTAGTGTTTGTTATTATAGTAAAGATTAAAACTCTATTCATGGTCTAAATTATACGTATAAAAAATATCTCAAACATCTCTTTTGTTCTTATACTTATTCATCTGTCAAAACTTGGTCTTTGTCTATCTTGTTTCATCTAAAAGTTAATAGAGTTTGAAGCGTTAGTTCTTCAGAGTAATCTAAGTTGTAGGTAAAAGTGAACTAAAATAGTCAAGGCTTTTCATTGTTGTAGTTTAATATCACAAAATTTCTTATAATGTTGGTGGCAAATCTTATTCTACATTTGTATTGAAATAATGTATTGTAAAATATTAAAATATTGCATATATTTCATTTATATTTTTAAACGTGAATATCTGATTTAACAATGTCTTAAATATGTCAACATTTGCATGCAACAGCTATTTTTGAAAATAACCTAGACCCTGTCCTCATTTGTAGTGACAAGCTTTTTTATAATTGAAGCGAGATTCGCAAATGATCCGAGTAATTATACAAACGTCGACCCTCTTCATTTCTCCGGCTCCAGGCAAGTCCATCGTAATTGGGAGTGCCGTTCCTACATACATAAGTATATGGTCCAACGTTATACTGGAGAGTATTCCCGCTCTTTTAGCGTAAATTTACATCCTCATTTTTTATTTTATATATTTTTATTCCATTGTATAAATTTAAAAGACACGTTTGTTTTAAAATTCTAGATATGCCATTTTTAAATGAAACTAATCAGAACGAAAACTTGTAAGTTGTTATTATTTTTTTATACCTAACCAAACTGCCATCTTAAGTCATGCAACCATTATCATAATCTTATTTTAGCGTCCACGTGTCTATCGCCAATTTTCGATTTGAAAAAATAATTCCATAAAAAAACATATAACTGGTTTTCTCTCTTCATTTATCTATTACATCAAATCCCTCAAAGAATAGTGATTTTTTATCTTAATAATAAATCCGTTGGCATTATACTTATTGTAAGATTCAAGGTAGGTAATAGCTACCTTTTCATAAGGTAAGGTACGTACTATGTTTATCTTTACAAAAGTAATATATGAGAGACTTTGTTACCCTGTTAGGCGTTTTCTTGTGGGGACCTTCGCATTATATATTATTCACGTACAAGCTGAAGACAAAGACCCAAGTTTATCGTAAACAGTAACTTCGAATTTAATTAAACAAAATATTACTTCAACCTAAACTTCCCGGTTCCATTTTTGGAATAAAATATTCGTAATTGATGTGCTTTAATTATAATACCATGAAACCTATGGAAATTGTAATCTTTGTTTTCCAATGCAGGTTACAGCCACTGATGGCGACAAGGATCGACAGCAGAATATCGTCTATTTCCTCACTGGACAAGGAATCGACCCCGATAATCCTTCAAATAGCAAATTTGACATAAATCGAACGACGGGAGAAATATTTGTATTAAAGGTACGTATATTCTGTTGCAGTAACATTCAATATATTTTTATATTATCAAGATTTGTTTTATATTCATTGTCGGAGAATTAAACAGATCCGACATCTTCATTAAAATGGCTTTTGTCTGACGCATTATTTTTATTGCAGCCTTTAGATCGTGATCAACCTAATGGTCGGCCACAGTGGAGATTTACAGTATTTGCTCAAGATGAAGGCGGAGAAGGTTTAGTAGGATATGCTGATGTACAAGTAAACCTTAAAGACATTAATGATAATGCTCCAATTTTCCCACAAGGAGTCTATTTCGGAAATGTTACGGAAAATGGTACCGCTGGAATGGTTGTGATGACTATGACTGCTATAGATTATGATGACCCTGCTGAAAGTAATAATGCTAAATTATGGTACTCTATAGAGAAAAATGTCATAGAAGAAGAAACTGGATCACCTATATTTGAGATTGAACCTGAAACTGGTGTCATAAAAACTGCTGTATGTTGCTTGGATCGTGAAAGAACACCAGATTACTCAATACAAATAGTAGCATCGGATGGTGGAGGGTTAAAAGGAACAGGTACAGCTTCTATAAGAGTGAAAGATATAAACGATATGCCTCCTCAATTTACCAAAGACGAATGGTTCACAGAAGTTGACGAAACTGATGGAACTAACTTACCTGAAATGCCAATTCTCACCGTAACTGTACATGATGAAGATGAAACTAATAAATTTCAGTACAAGGTTATTGAAAACAGTGGATATGGTGCAGATAAGTTTACAATGGTAAGAAATAATGATGGTACTGGTTCATTAAAAATTGTACAGCCGTTAGATTACGAAGATCAGTTACAAAGTAACGGTTTTAGGTTTAGGATTCAAGTAAACGATAAGGGTGAAGATAATGATAATGATAAGTACCATGTAGCTTATTCCTGGGTGGTAGTTAAATTAAGAGATATAAATGACAATAAACCACAATTTGAACGTGCTAATATAGAAGTATCTGTATATGAAAATGCAGAAGTCGGCAAGAGCTTAGAAACCTTTAAAGCCACAGATCCAGATCAAGGTGGTAAGAGTAAGGTGTCATATGCTATCGATAGGTCATCTGACAGAAAAAGACAATTTTCAATCAATCAAGAAGGCACTGTCAGTATTCAAAGATCCTTAGACAGAGAAGACACACCTCGACATCAAGTAAAGATTTTAGCAATCGATGATGGAGTACCTCCTAGAACGGCTACTGCTACATTGACAGTAATTGTTCAAGACATCAATGACAATGCTCCAACATTCCTCAAAGATTACAGACCTGTCCTAACAGAACATATTACGCCCAAGAAAGTAGCCGAAATTCTGGCAACAGACGACGACGACAGATCAAAGAGTAATGGACCTCCTTTCCAATTCAGACTTGATCCCGGAGCAGATGATATTATTAGAGCATCTTTCAAAGTAGAACAAGATCAAAAAGGAGCCAATGGAGATGGAATGGCTATTGTTTCATCTTTGCGATCATTTGACAGAGAACAACAAAAGGAATATTTAATTCCGATTATTATTAAGGACCATGGAAATCCCGCAATGACTGGAACTAGCACACTAACCGTTGTAATTGGTGATGTAAACGATAATAAAATGCAACCAGGTTCAAAGGAGATACTCGTATATAATTATCAAGGGCAAGCGCCGGACACTGAAATCGGAAGAGTGTATGTATATGATTTGGATGATTGGGACTTGCCTGATAAGAAATTCTTCTGGGAAACATCAGAACATCCCAATTTCACATTGAATGAAGAAACAGGAATGATCCAAATGAAACACAAGACGAGGGAGGGCCGATATCATTTAAAATTTAAAGTTTATGATCGTAAACATACACAAACAGATGTTCCAGCCAATGTAACAGTTTATGTTAAAGAAATATCACATGAGGCTATTATAAATTCTGGATCTATTCGGATATCAGGTATATCGGATGAAGACTTCGTTCGCGTGTGGAATTATAAAACTCTTAGTGTCTCAAGAAGCAAATTAGATATTTTCAAGGACAAATTAGCAGATTTATTGAACACAGAACGGGAAAATATTGACATATTTAGTGTGCAGCTTCGAAAGAAACACCCACCAATTACTGACATACGTTTCTCAGCACATGGAGCACATTATTACAAGCCTATAAGATTAAATGGTATAGTTCTCATGCACAGAGAGGAAATCGAACGAGCGGTGGGAATAAATATTACTATGGTAGGCATTGATGAATGTTTATACGAAAATCAAATGTGTGAAGGTTCCTGTACAAATGTTTTAGATATAAGTAATTTGCCCTATATGGTAAATGCTAACAAAACTGCCCTTGTTGGTGTTCGAGTTGATGTGATTGCTGAGTGTACATGTGGAGCAAGAAACTTCACTCAAGCAGAAACTTGCCGCAATTCTCCGTGTTATAACGGAGGTAGATGTATTGAAGGAAAGTATGGGCTTACTTGTTCATGCCCTCCAGGTTACACTGGCCCCCGATGTCAACAGACTTCTAGAAGCTTTAGAGGTACCGGCTGGGCATGGTATCCTTCATTAGAAATGTGTGACAGTTCCCATTTAAGTTTTGAATTTATAACACGAAAATCAGAAGGAGTTTTACTTTATAACGGGCCCATTGTACCACCGGAAGCGGAAGAAATAATGGTATCAGATTTCATTTCTGTTGAACTTGAGAGAGGCAACCCACGGCTGTTAATTGACTTTGGTTCAGGTACATTGGAGCTGCGAGTTAAAACAAAAAAGTCATTAGATGATGGGGAGTGGCACCGAATAGATATTTTCTGGGACACTGAGAATGTAAGAATGATTGTTGACTTTTGTAAATCAGCAGATATACAAGAAATGGAAGATGGTACTCCCCCAGAATTTGATGACTCAACATGTCAAGCTACCGGAACAATTCCACCATTCAATGAATATTTGAATGTAAACGCTCCGTTACAGATCGGAGGTCTTTATATAGAACACTTCGATCCTACACATTATCATTGGCAATATATGCCAATTGGCAAAGGTTTTGATGGATGCATTCGAAACTTGATTCATAATAGCAAATTATATGACTTAGCTCATCCTGGTCTATCTAGGAATTCTGTGGCTGGATGCCCGCAAACCGAAGAAATATGTATTCAAGGTGATACTACATCAAGGTGTTGGGAACACGGAACATGTGTTGGCAGCTTTTCAGAGGCCAGATGTCAATGTCACCCTGGCTGGACTGGTCCTTCTTGCAACTTACCTACAACACCAACCAGCTTTAGGCCGCAAAGCTATGTGAAATTTGCTTTAAGTTTTGAGCCTGATAGATTTAGCACGCAGATTCAACTTCGATTTAGAACCCGCGAACCACACGGCGAACTTTTCCGAGTTAGCGATCAACATAACCGAGAATATGGTATTCTGGAGGTTAAAGATGCGAGATTACACTTCCGATTTAATCTTAACTCCTTACGTACAGAAGAACGAGACGTTTGGCTTAATTCAGTTGCGGTTGACGACGGTCAGTGGCACATTGCTCGTGTTAGTAGATATGGGAGCGCTGCTACACTTGAAATTGATGGTGGAGAAGGCAGGCGATATAACGAAACCTTTACGTTTGAAGGCCATCAGTGGTTATTGGTTGACAAACAGGAAGGCGTGTATGCAGGTGGTAAGGCCGAATATACAGGAGTCCGAACGTTTGAAGTTTATGCTGATTTCCAAAAGGGCTGTTTGGATGACATACGGTTGGAAGGAAAGCACCTGCCGTTGCCACCAGCCATGAACGGGACACAGTGGGGTCAAGCAACAATGGCTCGTAACCTGGATCGCAACTGCCCCTCTAACAGTCCATGCATTAATGTCCATTGCACAGAGCCGTTTGTTTGCGTCGACTTGTGGAACGAATACGAATGCACGTAAGTTTCTTTGTTATAAAACCTTTTTATCACCCCTTTTTAAACTGTTGCAATAATTCATATTTATTAAACTTTAAAGTAAAAGAAAAGTCCCAAATAATCTCAAGTAAAAAGAACTATGTAAAAACTACTAAGGATGCAGTTATTTATAATATTCATACATCTTTTGAATGTCTCAAAAAACTTTCTTTATGGCATAACTTTTATTTTAACTTGAGTTGAAATGTAAAATCGTTTTTAAAAGTTTTAAATGTACTTACTATGTTGGTATGATTCTTGAAAGCGCGCACTGAGTTTCTTTTATTTATGTATTATATATGAATACTAATAAACGATCGCTTAATCTTTACATAATATTTATATTCTATATGCCATATATAATTAATATTATTGCGTTATTATTTAATTACCTACTAACTTTAAAGATACAATTTTTAAATACTATTTAAATGCTTTAAATATGATTATTAGGATTGCAATATTATTTTTATTAACCAATAATTTGTTTATGATGTTTATATGTTATATTGGAATGGTGTTCAGTTGCGGTGAGGGTTTGGTATTATCGCCGGACGGCAAGGGTTGCGTTGACAAGAACGAATGTCTCTACTTTCCTTGCCGCAACGGCGGCTCCTGCGTGAACCGGGAGCCCGGCTACCGCTGCCACTGTCCCGAAGGGTTCTGGGGCGAGAACTGCGAACTCGTGCAGGAGGGCCGCACGCTCAAGCTCAGCATGGGCGCGCTCGCCGCCATCCTCGTCTGCCTCCTTATTATAATGAGTGAGCACTAGTCTTACCACGCCACGCGTGACCCACGATCCACTCCCTTCACCATCTCACGTCGCACCTCGTCTACGTACCATTCATTATGTATAGACGTATTCGTATATTATTAGCCGTATTAGATATGTGTATAGTAGTGCATGCTTCACGAGGGGCTCAGTGCGCGCGGGGATCTTCGACGGCGAGGTAAAGCGCACATTGTGTAGGTGTCCCGGCGGGTCGACTCGTGCGGGCGGCACGTGCGTCAACGTTAACGAGTGCGTGGACAACCCCTGCCTGAACGGCGGCAGCTGCCTGGACCGGGAGCCGGCGCGGCGGTACGACTGCATTTGCGCATTCGGCTATACCGGCCACGACTGCGAGCTGGAACTACTCGCCTCCGGGATCATCACGCCCTCCAGGGATTTCATTATAGCTATCATTGTCTGTTTGTTTTTGCTTCTAGGTGAGCACTATCATTCATTACATTGCATGCTTGTTCACTGACTTCCTGATATTTGTTTTCGATGTTAAATTATTTATTACAAGTCAATGGAGAACAAATCTTAGTAAGTTACGATGTTATCTTAATTACACCCATCCATTTAGATAATTTATTAGATAGATGTACTTGAATATAGTATAATAAATTTTGTGAAAAAACGTCTTTTAACTTTACGAAAATAAAAGCATGCAGACTAAAAAGATTAGGTCAGCGTTATTAGATAAAGCCGAAAAGTAGGATAAGACACACGACCCCGAAGATCTAATTATGCCAGTATCGTAAATTAATCTGTAGGTACTTTCTCTTTACTTGCCTTGAATGACTTCTTTTATAGCTTCAAAGATAATAAATACTGTACATATTTTTTTCGGATATGAGTTTAGGAAATTGCTCTACTCAGCCAATAAACTTTTAAAAAATATTAAAATTGCTATTACTATAGATGTACATTTTACTTTTTACTATTTTGCCTAGAATTTATACGTATTCTAACGATCCACTACTTTTTTCTAAAGTTAGTTTGTTAAAACCGTCCCACTGTATCACGAAAAAGCAACCCTTAACACTAAAGTAAAGGATGACTTTTTTTGTAATCTTGACCTTTCTTCGTTCTACAATTTCATAGTATTCGCAACAATAAAACTACAGTGAATGCGACGTTACTTTAGAAAAAATCACTCGAGCTTGAGAAAAGAAGCGTCCTTATAATTAAGTAGGGTTTTGAAGACGCGCTTTATTCATTTAAACTACACAACTTTTCAAATAAATGGAGCAAATAAAAACATCAGCACTTTTAAGTATTCACAAAAACACTATGTTTTAATTTGTAAGCCCGATATTTATGTCACATTTGCCTAATAAAACCTTATAGCTTTTTGCGGCATTAAAGATAAATATCGCGAAAGCGCGAATAATTTGTATATCACGAATAATGTGACGGCTAGTGGCCAATCATATAATAAATAATACGAGTGTCGGCGTTATTTAAACGATAAATGACTAATGTTTAAACATTGTATGTGTCGCTTTATCGGAGTTGATTTATGGTTTTATTTTCGCAGTTCTGGTGCTCGTATTTGTTGTATACAATCGACGTCGTGAAGCCCACATCAAGTACCCAGGGCCTGATGATGATGTGCGCGAGAACATAATTAACTACGATGACGAAGGAGGTGGTGAAGATGATATGACGGCGTTCGACATCACGCCACTTCAGATTCCCATCGGAGGACCCCTGCCTGACCATATACCACCGAAATTACCATGTAAGTTACTTAAGGGATATTCTACTTAATCTTTTAGTTGAAATTATAAACCGCAAAAAATAGTGAAACAGTAAAAATAATCGACCGAAAACATCTTACTTATACTTATTGTATTTATTTTTTCCTGGTTCACAAATAAAAGAAATACAGGACTAAGAAAATATCAATGACAAAGATGCTATAGAATTTTTTGAGCAAAATATGAATATTTTTTTATCTTGCGTCATCCTTGTCACTGAACCGTGAATGACAAGAAGACAACAAAAGTCAGCGTCGGCTGAACTGACACATTTATGAATACTTTTACAAACTCCCCGAGGCAGGTGTAATCGAGAAATGTAAGCGGTGCATTTCAGCGTATTTCGTAATTAGAATCATAATAACGAAACAACCTTCCATTTACAAATTAATTTGTTCTTGGAACTCCGTCTTGAAAGGAGGGGCGTGGGAGACATATCTATACAGCAGACGAATATCGTTTTCTTTGTCAAATTAATCTAAATATTTGGCTGCTAACATTACAAATTTATTAAATAATTATTGTGTTTATGATATATCTTGTTTTCTTTCAATCTTTTTTTTATTGCATAAAGGTAGCAAAAGAGTATGCAGTCCATCTGATGGTAAGTGGTCACTGCCGCCCATGAACATCAGTAATCATCCCCAATCATACCTTAGATGGATCACAGATGCGTTCCTACCCCTGAAGACGTTTAGCCTCCAAACCGAAACACAATAATTGCTTCACGGTGGATTATGAGGATGGCGGTGGTACCTCCTCGGTCGAACTAAACGAGTTCTACCACCTGGTAAACAATAATGTGTAGCTAGTATATTATAGAAAGATTGATAATCGTAAAGGTAAACTTGAATATCGTTAGATGATAACTACTTTTTGTGTAGAATTTGTAATTTTTCAATTTGTAAATATGCGATTGTTATATCGAAAATATATAACATGTTTTCTTATCGATTTAACTTTTTATAATTAATTAACACTTAAGTCAAGTTAAGTAAGTTAAAAGCGAAACAATCCTTAGTCAAAGAGCTTTTGATTAAATGGATTCCTTCAGCAAGTTTCCATCCCAATCCTTTGGTGTTTAAGGATATCAAAAGACAAAAGCGATACC
The DNA here is from genome assembly GCA_018250455.1 of Polygonus leo. Taxonomy (NCBI): domain Eukaryota; kingdom Metazoa; phylum Arthropoda; class Insecta; order Lepidoptera; family Hesperiidae; genus Polygonus; species Polygonus leo. The sequence goes on along the minus strand of DWNR01000244.1, from coordinate 2,837 downwards.
CTTGTAAATGTCACGTGTCCATCAATTTGGCCGACCGGCGTAGCCTCGAGAATTTACCCGCTTTGGCAAATTTTACACAGATCCCAAACAATCAATAAGTTATCTTAGACCTAATGAGTTGCTTACATTAAAATAATCTTTACATTATCTCACCGCTTAGGCCCGCTAACGAGCTAGACTTGGGGTTCAAGTAAGATTAGATCAACTTAAGTCAATATTTATTTTGGTTTGGTATCCGAAAAGTCTTTGTTTAAAATGAAATATATATCTGCTATGCCACTTATAGGTATTCAGTTATAACTAAAGATTAAGTTTTTGTTAAGTTGAGAATACGTAAATGTTATAGAGGTTTCATTCTAATAAAGCAAATAATTTAAGTAATGTATTGGTTAAAATAAAAAACATGACTATGCCATATAAAGTAGCTATTTCGTTTTCGCTAAATTGCTATCATACAGACATATTTACAGATACAAACTATTTTACTATAATATTATGTCCTGAACATTACCCAGAAATTTTAATATTATGGCGCAATGTTATAAATATAAGTATGTATCATTCATTTACAAGAGACATATTTATGAATTACTTAAATCAATGTAGATGCTACAATCGGTTCGGTACCAAGTGATGTTGAGCATCATTGTACACCAGGTGTATCAAATATAACGCAATCAGCATAAATGCATAATTTATTTTTAAATTCCATGAAAATTTCGATGCTTCGGGTACTATTCTGATTTACGTAGCAAGTATCAAGTAAAATTATTGTTTTCACACAATAGACAAGAGTAAATCTTGTAAATGAAATACACATATTTCGCAATTAAATATAATTATTTGAAATAATTGGAATCCGTTGGAACACTACATAATTTCCCAAGCAAATAATAAAGCCTGGCGTATTTACTGTGCAAAACTAAAATGAAGCGGGATAACTGACGCGACTAAATTCGGTAAACAAGTGTTCATTAAGGGTAAAAAGACTAATTAAATAAAATGAGTTACTGATTTTTAACTGGGTCTCACCACATTTCCGATAAATAATTACGGAGCGATAAAACTGGAATTTCGTGTATATTCCTTTCTCATTAAGCTCATGAAATAAAGCACCTAACGTAATTATATATTGGCACGTTTCAATAATCTATCTATCCCTTACTAGAAGTTAAAACAACGACCATTGGTATGTATCTGACAATTTTGACAGATAGATCAATGTTATTTATATTATACTAGCTGACCCGGCAAACGTTGTTCTGCCATGAAAAAAATTATAAAAAAATGGGGGTTGATGCAAGAAGAGTGAAAATTTAGGGTAGTATGTATATTTAATGCTACATTATAAAAAATAAAAAAAGTCCAAAAAATAAAATTTAATGTTAGGGACGGACAATCCTTATCACTTAGGGGTATGAAAAATAGATAGTATCCGATTCTCAGAGCTACTGAATATGCATATAAAAATTCATAAAAATCGGTCTAGCCGTTTCGGAGGAGTATGGTAACTAACACTGTGACACGAGAATTTTATGTATAAGATGGTTGAGATAAGGTGGTTTCAATAAACAGTACAACCATCAATAACAATTGATTGATGATGATTGATGATTGGTTGTACTGTTTATTGAAACAGGAAAATTTACAGATATGTACCAGTGGTAGCTATTTTAACTTCTAGTAGCAGCAAGCAGGCCATAAATCGATAAAATTAAAAACCTAATGAGTTCTCTCACTCGTTTTCTCCAACAGATCCGTTGATGGGCGTTGGACTGGGAGTGGGACCGATGGGAGTGGGCGTGGGCGTAGGCCCAGCAGTGGGTGTACCGATGCCGGGGGAGACAAACGTGGGCATATTCATCGAGGAGCACAAGAGGCGAGCTGATAGTGACCCGAACGCTCCCCCATTTGACGATCTGCGCAACTACGCGTATGAGGGCGGCGGCAGCACTGCTGGATCCCTGTCCTCTTTGGCATCAGGTACATTGTTGAAGAATTTTATTACTGGTTTTATTTATATTTTTTATAGTATGGATATAGCAAACTAGTACGCTAGCTGTCTATAGAACTGCGCCTCTCCAAAACCAATATACAATATTTACGTCACGAAGAAATATGAGGGTCAAATTACATGAATTCTCATTTCCACCCCTTATCCACCCACCTGATAGATACAGATATATAGAATACATATATAGAATACATATATAGAATAGAATACAGATATTAAAAATCACTTTTAGGTAATTATCGTTATTATACATGTGAGTTGGGATTGGGATACCTGAAGTGTACACAAATCAACTTAGTCCAATCCAATCGTATTTGGGATTGATTGCATATTTGGGCGGACTGAGCTAAAAAAAATATCTCATTTAATTAATGAAATATATTTTTTTACGTGATGTATTAACTATGAGTAAGAATTAAACCATAAAACTGAAAAATTAGTTATTCAATCGCCCATCGGTAATCTTATTCGATCCACTTTTCTTTGGGTCCAGTGACATGAAACATATTGAACCGTAAAACTTGTGCAAAGAACATGAAATTTAATTTGGGAATGCTTGTGATATATCGGCCGGGTTGTAGGAGCGGGTCAAGAGGGATAATCGATTCGATTGTTTGACAGGTACCGACGACGAAACGCAAGAATACGATTACCTTGGCGCTTGGGGTCCGCGGTTCGAGAAACTCGCCGACATGTACGGGCCGGACCTGGACGAGCAGCTGTAGACGACTCAACTTCCCTCGCGCATCTCACGGCGCATTTAGTCAATTGTCTCCCACTATCCTACACACTGAGCCTCTCCGGACGCCCGGAGTACACAGCT
>DWNR01000243.1:0-22705 GCA_018250455.1 Polygonus leo | reverse complement strand
GGTAGGAGCTGTCGAAGACGATCTTGTGCAGCTCCTTCTCCCAGGGGCTGAAGGCGGACACGTCGCTCTCGTGCAGCGACTGCAGGGGCCGGCGTCACACTACACTCTGTCACACACGCACACACATACCTGCTTCCTCTCCTTGGTGTTGAGCAGCAGGTAGGAGCTGTCGAAGACGATCTTGTGCAGCTCCTTCTCCCAGGGGCTGAAGGCGGACACGTCGCTCTCGTGCAGCAGCTGCAGGAAGCTGCGCACGCGCTGCTCGAAGGGCACGACGGCGCGCAGCCGCGCCGCGCGGATCTCCGCCTCGATGGCCGCGTCCCGGCCCGCGTCGATCGCCGCCAACGCCTTCTTGCCCGCCGCCGCGGCGCCGGTGGACGTGGTCGACGTGGTCGCCGTCGTCGCGCCGCTCGTCTCCTCTGTGAATGCATAAGGATTGTTACAAACATGTCGCTGACTTAAGCGGGTTGATAAAGATTGTTAAAAACATGTCGCTGATGTATGCGGGTTGATAAAGGTTATTAAAAGCATGTCGCTGACGTATGCGGGTTGATAAAGTTTGTTAAAAGCATGTCGCTGACGTATGGGGGTTAATAAAGATTGTTAAAAGCATGTCGCTGACGTATGCGGGTTCATAAAGATAGTTGTAAGTTAAGAAGCTTGACGCTGACGTGTAGCGTATTGCAATGGTCTTATTATACTTTATTCAACGTTAAAGTTTGCTAAAAAATCTACCATAAGATCCAAATCGAATTGACCTATTTTTGAAGTGAGAACTTCTATAGCAACGATGATCAAGGTGAACGCCGTAGCAGATGTTTACAGTTCACCAAAGTTCATTAATATTTCACTATAAATACATTAAAATAATAGATAAAATTATTTTATTTGGCAATCATAGCGACTGCCAATAGATGTGAAAACTTGAAACACCATTATTGTCTAGTGATGAAAACTTGAAATACTGGACTTTTCCTATGGATCATATATCCCATAAGCGATGTGACCTCTACACTTCATCTTCTTATTATTCTGACATATATGTCATTAACCTCTGTTCTCCTACTACATTCATCATTGCAAATACCGCATAAAGAAATTTGCTATCACGAATAAAAAATAATCCAATAATACTAACTGTCACCAGTCTTAGCCTTCTTAGCCGGTTCAGCGTCTGAGTCCTCCGAGTTGGAGTCGTTGGAGCGCTTCAGCTCGCCGTTGGCGCCCTTCGCCGTAGCGGTAGCCGTGGAATCCTTCTTCTGTGAACAACAAGATACATTGTTACTTTTTTCTATACATAATCTAGTGAAACATCTCTAAAGATGTATATCTACCTTGCTCACATCCATTTGTCGGAGAAAATTATTAAATTTACTAGCTGTGCCCGCGGCTCCGCCCGCTACGCCCCCCCCTTTAGGGGTTGAATTTTTATGACCTAAAATATGGCCGGGGATCGTCTCGACAGATTAGCCAAGTTGGCATCAAATTCCGTTAAGCCGTTTTTACGTGATGCGCGGTCAAATAAACAGATAAACAGACAAACAGACAAAAATTGTAAAAACTATTAAAACGTGTTCTGTTATCGATTCTAAGTATCCCTAGCCAATTTTTTTTCGAATATCTTCCATGTACAGACTTTTGACCCTCTTTAGCTTTATTATATGTATAGATTAACAGTTTCGTATATGTAAAAAAAAATAATACATGCATCGTTCTCAGGTAAGGTCTATCTAGACTCAAAGTCTATATTACGTATTAGAATATTACATTGATATTCTTAGTGAAAATTACGTTAAAACATTCGATAATATTGATACATACAGACAAAAAAATCAAGCTTATACATAAAAAGCGTTATAAAGACATCGGATTGTAAGATGCAATCAACACTTTTATTGTGTTTTCCGTTACAAGTACGTATGTTAAACATTCGCGTAGCACTAACGCTACTCTACGTCACCGCATACACTTTGAGTAGCCACTCGATTATGGTGTACACTTTTTGTGTAAACCTCATAACAAATACGAAAGAGCTGAGTCGTGAACGTTTTTACGCAAGCTATTCACCGTGATGTAATCGCGAATTTGTCTCGTTACAAATCGCTCAATACGCCAAGTGCTTTATATAAAACTTACGTAACAGTTGAATTGCTAAGGAAATATACACAGATCACAATAAAGTTGCTGGAGATCGTTACGCATCGTTACCGACCCTTTTGTTTGTAGCCTCTTCGCGAGTGGTGAGATCTTTTCAATATTTTACGCATACGGGAGGTCTGGAAAGTAGCTATAAATTATAACCTCATTTGTGGCCTGCTTTTTTTTGCAAATTCATACTAATACCTACCTGAAATATAAAGCGGGGCATTGAATTCGAGGCTATGAAAAATTGATTATTGATTTTTGTTGGTATTGTAGAAATAATGAGAATTGTAAAAAGCAGTTTTGTACATTCAGGCATTGAAACGTATATTGTTATATTGTAATACTACCATCGCTTGTCAAATGTGTTTGTTTCCGATTCAGTACATTCTTTTAACGAAATAGGTACCAAGAATTTTACAACACAAAACTGGAGCGAACTACCATTGACATACTTAGATCACCCGTCTACAAAGTATGTATGTGTATGCGTGTGTCACAAAAAAGCGGTGCTTATTGACAAAACAGAGCAGGCCGTGCCTGGCCCGGTTATCACCGGTAAAAAGTGCCGTAAAAACCGCAAACCCTTTGCACGAGAAGGTATCAAACACGATACGATTATACTTGTAAAGATAAAAGGCTTTCGTATGTCATAAATAAGTGAAAAACGGATCACTGATCTCTCGTCACATTCATTTTAAATTACATTTTATCTAAGTTTGTATATTGTATCAGCCAATGACAAGGTAAATAACACTTTTTAATATAAAGAAATACGGATATTATGGATCATTATTACAGATAGCTATAGTCGACATATCAAAGTAAAATACCTTTCTAAGACAGAGTTTAAATTCAAATAAGATTAAATGTTAATCCAAACTTAATAATAACTATTTAATGTTTCAAACACAGAAGATGTTGTACAAAGTCGCGGTTAAAGATTGTTAATATATTTTTTTACTTACTGTAAAACCTCTTTTTAACCTGACTCACAATAGAATGAAAAAGACAGCGGTGCGATTGCTTTCCAAACATTGACGCTGAAAAATTACAAATGCCTCAAGTAAATTTAATAAATGTATCCGACATCAAGCATATATTACAAATGCAGGTACAAAAAATCAACAGTCGTTTCGTTGAATGAACTTTCATTTTTTTAACTCGACTTTTTAACTGGAATACTTAATCGTCTGTCAATTATATCGGTTTAACTCAAATCGCAATGCAAATTGATTGATGGATTTTGCAACATGTAATCAATAATGTATTTAAATACTTTCGCTTATGTCTTTACCGTTTGTTTAAACGTTAAATCATTAATATCGACATTCATTGCATATTATTTTGGCACTTGTTATTTTCAATAACGTATACCTACTTGCTAAAAGATCTCTTGGTATCCCATAAGCGATTTATTTCATGTCATTGTGGTGTTTATACTGAATTATTTTTAATATTTGATTTCTTACATAATTTAAAATTTGAATATCTATTAATTTAGTAACATTATTTTTGTACTAAAACAAGAACGTAAAATGTAATTTGATTTGAATTGATCACTAAATTGGGAAATAAGAAATTTTATGTTCTCTAAAAAAGATACATATAAACACTTAATAATACATAACTTATTTCATGAAAGGACCTGCTTTCCTAGTAAAAAGTTGCTTACATTTATAAAACTGGATGCTTCATGAAATCGTGTTCTTTTTTTGTTATAAAACGATGCCAAAAACATTTCGATGGCTGACAAAAAGCAGACACTAGACAAGGTCACACCGGGCACCCATGTCTCTACGTGTCACGTGTCTATATCCTGACACTAAACAGACAAGTCAGATAAAGAAGTGGTAGCGTTAAATGTAGTTTTACTCGCTCTGTACTATATTTTACTTTGGTATTTGCAAAATAAAGGTTAGATAGAAAAAGAAAATCGTTTGCATACTTATAAATCTTATCGGGAATCAGAATCCAGGAAAAATATACGCAACTAATCTGTGTTAGCTTAAGAACTACTGAATTGACTTGAAGGGAATTTACAACACCTAAACATAGGAAAGGAACATCCTTCCCATCTGTTGTGAGTAAGATTAAAAAACGCTGTACTGGTGAATTGCTGGGAGTATTCGGCAAAGGTAACTTATTTTATTGAACATGATGCAGAAAGAATGTATCTGAGATATTTGCATAATAAAAAGCTAAGACGGTGCTCGTTTAGTATAAAATGCGTGTTTTTTTCAATCGGATAAAAGAATTTATGTAAAACAGAACGCGTTGTACGCACGTCAAATTACCATCTCATTACTGGACATCATTTCACCATTTCACACTTTCCCATCGCGAATGGGAGCGTTGTGGTCGATCGTCTTATTAGCTTCCGTTCATTCGTTCGCTTCGTTCGTGATGATTCGTTCCGCGTCGCTTCGTCGATCTGTTCTGTCGATAAACGTTGGAGTACAAACCACCGTCTAGATTTCAAACAATTGTATCGCACTGTCGCCTGCTCCATTCATCCGACGTCCATGAAATCTGAACATTGCATTGGATTGGATTGGATGATTTGCGATAACTAATACGGTAGTTCTTTTCAGTTATCCGCTTAGTTTCTTTATTTTGGCAACAAATCGACATTTTAATGTATAAAAATGATTGTTTGTCTGTATGTCCTTTTTAGAATCCTAAACTATGTATTTGCATGCATGTTAAAGATTATTAGCAAAGTTGTTTTGTATGAGTCCACGAAGGTTTCCTAATTGGTACGACCAATTTTCGACACATGGCGCCGTTGTCATTCCAATAAATTTCATATATATTTGTGTAATGCCTTAAAATTTATTTTAGTTGGTGGCGTAGCAACGCTCGCAGGGTATAGTTAGTTAGGTATATTTGAAACTGTCTGTCAATGAAGTGAAAGTTTGATTATAGTGTTGACGATATTAAAAATGCACTATCATAATCTTATAATAACACGGGTGATTACTTGTTCTGTTTATTGCAGAGATTTATATCGTACTATCGCGAATGACATTGCAAATAAACCATAATACCCGATGAATCAGGCTATTTGTGTGGGATTCGATATCAGGATCTCGTTATACATTCTGTGAAAAGTACAAGAATGTGTTTTGAACACAATAAGAATATTTTGGAAACTGGTAGAAGAAAAAACATATTACAATGAAATCTGTTTAAGTTTTAGCAATGAAAAATGAAGACTAACGATATTCCGTGCTTTGTATTGGGAGACTTCGTCACAAAACTAAGAATCTACATTTCAAGTTGGTAAAACTCTTAATTATTCGATAGCATCGTAAGATAAGGTCTAAATCTTTTGTGTTGTTTTGAAGAAAAGCCAAAATTACCAATTTCAGGGTTTTGAACTTAGCCCTCAGCGTAGCCAGAAATAGACTAGTATTTGTGAAGTCAGATTTTGCTTGCTCTCCTGTTTCTTGTTAGCTGCTTTGTTTTATCTTATAAAAGTAGCAAACGATCATGCAGTCCACCTGACGTGGACAGTAAGTGGTTATTGCCGCCCATGAATCTTAGTAATAGTTCCCAAGTATGATTTTATTGTTCCTGAGGTTGATAAGAGATACATTGCTACTCCTGAGGACTAAGATTTTTGCCTCTTTCGTACATATATCCAGCACCCGCAACATTTCTCCAAATCGAAACACAATTGCTTCAAGGAGGATGGTGCCTCACTGGTCGAATTACACGAGGTCTACCACCTTTTACACACACACACACACACACATCTTCACGCCAAATCCCTAACGGGGTAGGCAGATACTATCGAGTGCCAAATGGCACGGTTCTGACATACTTGCCTAGCTTCTTCCACTTTTATAACTATCCTCATACAATCACGCCGATTTCGGAGACTCACCATGTCTACTACTATTTAATTACTAAATATTAAGTTACTTTTTAAACCCAATTCATAAACTGCTTTAAGAATCAATACAGTGCATTGATACATAACCAATGTATGTCAATGCAGAGTGTGAAAATACAAAACGGTGCAGACACACGTCAATCGCGGCAATTAGCACGTTTTTACCACCGACTGTCATTACTTGTATTTTTTAGGGTTCCGTGCCCAAATAATAAAAACGGAACCCTACTAAGACTTCATTGCTCGGCTGGCATAGGGCTGTACGATTGTATCTGCTGAACCCTAATAAGTACATACTTAAATTTTCACAGATTATGCATTTCCGTAGCCGCTTTAACAAGAAATACTTAAATTTAAAAAAGTTAATAACAGAGGGGGGCGCCATACAACAAATCAATATTTTCATTTCCAATAGATAGATACTAAAATATACACAGAATATGTAAAACCACGACTGCTACAACATTAAATGAGTAAGTAAAAAAGTTTAAAATAAAAGAGATTCCCCATACAAGAAATTTATATTTTCGGCGTTTCTTCTAGAAGTACTTTCATAATTAAATATTTCCACATTCCAATTCCAATTCCAAAAACAACACTTGTTGGTACGGAACCCTTAGTGCGAGTCCAACATACTTGGCCAATTATTTTTTTGCATTTCCATTCCACTTGGCATTTTTTGCTCAAGCATATTCAGAGCGGATCAGTGCGGTACCGTTTCTTGCATGCTCACTCACCGATTAGCGGCCGGCGAGCGTCCGGAACTTCTTAATGAGTTTATTATATGCGCCATTGTGCGATAAACATCTGCATACTTACGTCTCTATGTTGTATGTTGTGGTATCTATGCGCAAATTACTGTCTAGAGGTGTTGCGACTCCTTTAATCATTAAAACAAGGAAATATAGTTATAAATGTCTTGTAAACTGATGGTATATTGCGTAGCGAGTACATTTCTATAATTTGTTAGGGATGTGTTGGTATCTATGTGCAAATTACTGTCTATAGGTGTTGCGACGCCTTATAAAGTATTAAAGGAATTGTTGCATGGTGATTGCATTTCTAGCGTCTAGAGGTATTGTATTGGAACATTTTGCAGTTATAATACTTACTGTGTCTATATAGCAGATTTAACTATGTAAACATATATTTTGTGCATATAGCGAATATGGATAGGTTTTATGACTAATATATTAATGAATATGTTTTCTTGTTTCAGGTATGTTTTAAAAACATTTCGGCCATCTAAACAGTCCAATATTGCAATCATATTCGGTATGTAAAACCAAATTATTTCAACTACAGCTGTGGTAAAGCTAAGGAAACACTTTGAGGTATTCGCTTGTATTCATTTAGTTTTGTCTACGTCACTAGAAGTAATTAGTAAAGTTAGGTAAGCTAACTCTAAGTATCTAAGTACGTATATGTATATTGTGAGCTCATTCGAAGTGGAGATAGAATTTAGTTCACTAATTACTTTTACCAACCAAGCAGTAATTTCTGTGTCTACAAAACTTATTTTAATATTAAATTCTCTTACTAAACATTCGGCACGTATACAATATTATTGTCAATACAGATTGGTTTATTAGCAAGTATTAATATATTAGCGACAATTCCTCTAGCAGTCAGGTGTGTGGGAGTGAGCCATTCCCGCGCATGCATCTCGTGGTCATTCCCACGTGCCCCACGGCGACTGGGACGTCGTAAATAAGTCCTTGGCGTTTAATTTGCTAAATGCTATTAAAAACAATAGACATGGTACTCTAAATAGGGGTTGATATGTGTGCCGAACGTGTGGCGCAAACGCGTCTCATTAGACAAATTCATCATTGATGAAACTCTCAAATAATTTGCAATCTCTTTTCATCACTTCTAACAGAAATCAATAACGTCACACTGACCGATCTTGTAAGTAGATTTTGGTGCGAAACACATGGACCGTTTTTTAACCGACTTCCAAAGGAAGAGGTTACTGTATTCGCTCGGTACGTTTTTAAGCTTGACATTCTGAACGCTATTAACAACATATCTCAGTAAAATATCTTCTGTATTTATTATAATTTCATAGTTTAGCGACGACACTTCTCGTAGTCAAGTGTGTGGGAGTGAGACATTCCCGCGCATGCATCTCGGTGGTCATTCCCACGTGCCCCACGGCGACTGGGACGTCGTAAATAAGTCTCTGGCGTTTAATTTGCGATAACACAGTAGTAGGTCGCCCATTCACTCGTAAATAACCAGTAGTGTAGAAGCCATCTCCATATAGATTTGGGCGAGGACATTAGTTCCGTCTCTTATGATCGACGTCGATCGTTTGATGATCAAATTATGCTTCCAGGCACGTGTGCTAATTTTCTTAAGTATGTATATGTTTTTCCATGAATCTTCGCGGAACTGTTTTGGGAACTGTCCATGTTTCATTACAAATTGATTCAATAACTTTTGCGACATGGTTATTCCCGTATTTTTAATGGGAAGTACCTAAAAACCTACTCGTTTATAGTTTAGTCTAATCTTATTGCTTTTTTATTGAAGTCGTTTCTGTTTGTGAAGTTTGGTAGCACATGGTATCACATCAACATAACCTTTTTTAGCATCAATATATGCATCAACAGATATGTTATCTGTTTTCGATCTGCTATAATCTTTCACCCAGCGAAGCGGGCCGGGTTTAGTGGTATTTTCATAAAATAAATATTTCATCCCACCAACAACAGATGTGGACTTCGTGAACGGACAGCGCCGCGGGATGTTTTGATCGCGATTTTATTCTGTTAAATTACGAGCTGTGTAAATTTTGCTAGTGTCAATACGACTGAGAGTTCTATTCATAACCATGAACTAGGATCGTAATGTTTTGAATTTTACGGGGAATAATGTTCCAGTGTTTGAAATATTTTGTTACTATTTGTTTCTATCAGCTGAAGTCTTATACAAAATCTTCGTGAAACAATATGGATGGAGAAATCCGTTTGTTGATATACAATAGAAGTGATGTAAAATATTTAAGTAGTTTTGCTTCGTAGCGGGTGCTACGTCGTACGTAAAATGCTTTATCACAAATGTGCTTTTAATTAAACTCGTTAATGTTTATTGCTATTTATCATATAAGATCAGGTATACATTACAGTTTAAGGAACGAACATCCTGAGGGACTCCTGATCATATTTATATGCTTTTGTTTGATAGGGATAATTTGTGCGTTAAATTGTTATAGCGTCATCAAATAGCAATCAGTTAGTATTAGTCTTTACCATGTGGTAGAACTCGTGTAGTTCGACCGGGGTGGTACCGACTCCATCCTCAATTTCAGAGGAATAAGGTGAAGCAATTCTTGCGTAAAAGTTTGAATAGGCTTCAGGCATAGCAACGCATCTGTGGTCAACCTCAGGTGTGATCAAATCCTACTAGGGATTTATTACTTTTGTCCATAAGCAGTAGTAACCGCTTACCATAAGGTTCTTTTGCTAATCTTATAGCATAAAGAAAAACTTATAATACGGTGATGTATTAAGTAATCTATTAATACATTCAAACTGATGTACACGAGGGTAACTTATCATTACATGTGTTCGTTATTAATACGTGAGGAAACATACGTTACGACATACATTGTGCATGCATTCTACAAACATCGTCATTGCGTGTAGCCGGTAATTGAATTACGATAGGTCACAAGGAAAGGCTTCGTCTGACGACTAAGTACCAAGTCTCCGAAGGTTCGTTTCTATTGAGTTTGTTTATCAACTTCTTTATGTCGACTCGAAATTGTACAGATATTTTATTGATGTGCACAAGTGCAATGGAGCACAAGGTCAGTCCCATTTCTAGCTCCTCTCAGCTCTCCTTCCTCTCATGATCTCTTTTCGGCATAAGATGAGTACCTCCTCCTGAATAAAGATTTTTTTTCTTTATGGAAATTGTTTTATTTATCATGTGTTCCAGATAGACTTGTGTTGTAAGCGGCCTTGTTAAGTCAGTTAAGGTCTTGATCAGTCTAACTTATATTATTGTTGTTATTCCTATTTAAATATCTTTTATAGGGTTAATTAAATAAATCTACGGGCTGCAGTTACCATCAGATGGGGCGCCTTGCTCGTACGAATCCCGTGGTTTTTTTATATATCTTATTTTATACCTTACACTTATATTGTTATATAGATTACTAGCTTTTACCGACAGCTTCGCCCGGGGTCGTTCGGTTATTATCGCCCTTCGTAGCGAAGGCCAGAAGACTTTACTACGGGAAATCATATGTTTTGCATCGTCGGTGTCGAAATGTTAAAAACTCTAGTACAAATATTTATTTACTTCTTGTCCAATGCCTACATACGAAGTTTCATGTTTACATCTTTGACTTTGACAAAACTTCATACAGATTTTCATGTAATATTTCAACCCATTTAAGCCTATTTTTGGCGATTCAAACTTTAGTATGGACATGGATGGTACCGTTCGTTTGCGTATATCTAAGCCGATTTTTATCCTCGGTCATACTGGTGTAAGTGCTTGTGCAGTATTGTTTCATTTGCCAATAATGACGTCACAGTTCCCTCATCTCGATCCCGTAAGACGCAATTGGACAATAATGACGTCACACAGTTCCTTCAGCTGGATCCCGTAAGTCGCAGGCCTGCGGTCAGCGCCGGGTCACACGTCCGCACAATTTGCAGCAATTTCGCCACCTTGTCGACACGTCGGTATCCGAGTTCCCACGTCGCACTGATAGTGACTGTACAGTACTGATGTGTTTGCGGCAATATGTTGTGTTATTACGTATTATTGCAATAAGTCTGTCGGGAAAGAGCTGCCGAGAAAGTCTGATTTGCCGTTAGTTATCATTTTGTTTTATTGAACCTAGCGGTTTAGTTATATGGCGCAAATGCACCCTACAAATGCAAACGATAACAATTATACTCAAAACAATCGCACAATCAGCTTCTTTTTAAGTGGCGTGACTCTGAAAAGTAGCGTGACTCTGAAATTTGATTTGGTTATAATCTTTTTCCGTCCGTAAGGACGTTGAGACCATATCCAATATAAAATGCGTCTAAACAGACTCATTCGAATCGGCTCGTAACAGTGAACATTGCGTAACATATAAAAAGCAACTTTCAGTCGATTTGAGAACACCTTCCTTCTTCGAAATCTGTTAAAATTCTACAATCTAACACTGCTTAGACGTTTTTTGTGTCTGTTACGAAAAAACGGCACGTGTAACTCTGTGAAACACTAGCAAGAAATGAGTGGACGTGATTAATTTCGTGCTACTTTTGTGTTAAAAAGTTGCCACACTATGGGTTCTAGTACTCATTTTGGCAATAAAACTTCTTTTTATTATGATGACATAGCATTATCGACTTTCCCACGTTTTAAGTTTTTTGGGGTTATGTACCTAAAAGGGTAAAACGGGACCCTATTACTAAGACTTTACTGTCCATCCGTCCATCCGTTACACGCAATAGACAGTTGAACTTGAAATATTCACGTAATGTGTGTTACTATGGCCGCTACGACAACGAGTACTAAAAATAAAAAAATACATGGTATCCCCATACAACAAGCCAGTATGTTAAGCGTGTTTCTCGAACAACAGATGCAAGACAGTTTATAATCTATAAAAATGAAAACTTATTTATCTATAAATATATTTATTCGATCGTATAGAGAGATACAGAGACAAAAATTTTGCAGATCTCTAAATCCCAATTAGACAGGTATTTTTTAATTGCCTACCTAACCTACTTATCCACTACGAGTATGTTTCATATTTTAAATTGCTTCTATATTATTAACATGAGCAAAAGATCTTCGGCTATCGAGTGGAAATCTACACAAAATATTTGCATAGTCTCCAGCTCTCGTACTCGAGTAGGCACAAAGTTTTTAGAGCGTATCAAATATTTGCATTTCCGTTAGCTTCACATCTTATGTCGAGCGATATGGTTATATTTAACTGACTTGTTATATCTACCCATGTTACGGAAATTTATGAGGATTGAGATTAATTTATTTTCATTACCATTACCATGTACTTACATTAAAAGATTGGCGTCTAATTAGGTCTCGTTGAGTATTAGAGAGAAGTAGATGTTAAGTAAAGTTCATATTTTTGATTACATAAAATATAAATACGTTATTGTAATTAACAAGTGTGAGTACCAAGTGGGGATCTGGTGATTATTAAAATTTTGTTACTCTTACTTTTCGGTGAACGAAAACATCGTTAGGAAACCTATGCAATGTTCTCAACAAAATATTCAGCAGTCCACCTGATGGTAAGTGGTTACTGCCGCCCATGGACATCAGTAATCATCCCCAAGCACTATTAAATTATACCTAAGTTTGATCACAGATGCGTTGCTACCCCTGAGGACTAAGATGTTCGACTTCTGTATGAGTATAACAAGCAACCACGCCTCTCCAAACCGAAACATAAGAATTGCTTCACGGAGGAGAATGAGAGTGGCGGTGGTCTCGCCCCGGCCGAACTAAACTAATTCTATCACCTGGCAACATTATGAATTAGTACACCTTGCAATATGAACGCAAAGTGTTATTCGCACAAATATTCGTAAATTCGCATTGTTGCGATGAAAATATAATACAAACTCGACTTCAACATGTACACTGATTCACTAATAAAACTGAAGGCAGATCATAAAAGGGAGCGGTTGTAATTACACCGCGTAATTAAATCGGATGTAAGCTAACATAACCCATTATCTTTCTATTACTTTATCTATCTATTACACTATTATCTTCTTGACACATGACAAGCATGCGTCAGTTTTTTGTGCAGAGATCGGCCGGACCACTCGTACAAGCAATTTAATTAATTACGATAGTTTAAAGTAACAACTGTATCAATTAGTGTCACAATCGGTCCATCTTGAAAACGAAACTCGATTACATGGCCTACTCTGGATGACTCGACGTCCTACGCTATCGTTTATCTTGTAAATTATTGTCTAGTTAAACGAATGATTGTTATTTAAATGAAAAAGAGTAAGGTTAACGCAAGCAATCCATTTGTTAACTTTACCATATATGTAATACCGATTTACGAAGGGAAAAAATACACACCTGTTCTCTCTGTGTAAGTATTTTAATTATAAGTTTGGTATGACCTTGCATTGTAAAATTAAAGGAAGGAAGGTTTATTTACTGCCATCTGAATATTACCATGATAATTTTAAAGTGACAGAAACATTCTGTTTGTTAGGCCTCAGGGATTCAACCCGCTGAACTAATTTTAGTCTGACTCTTCAGTGTAAGGTTGCATATCAGTAGAATTGGAAATGTATAGTTGCCAATCATACTGATGCAAAAGGCAACCATCTCTGTCCTTATGGCTACCAACTCATCTGTTGTCAATAGGACCTCGATCCTATCTGGTTGATTGCAGATGTGTCCAACGAGCGACGGTGACCACTTACCATCAACTTCCATATCAAATATACCAAATAGAGCTATATCAAGGTATAGCAGTTACAGGCTTTGGAATACGAAATTACAACGAGAGAATCTTGTTGTAAATAAATATAGTTTTGTGCAAAATTATCGGTATTGAAATCCGCAAAGTAATTTGCGTGAAATCATCTAATTTCCTTGCTACGTGGTTTTGCTGTTAGAAAGTATCAACATTAAGATATCGCGAGACTAGGCAATTTTATGCAGACGTGTTCAAAGCGAATGCGTCGAAAACCGCAAACTGAATTCCTGGCTTTGGGCCAGGAAAAGAAATGGCAGAGTATTGATTGATAACATTCGGTACATAGTTAATCTGTTAGATTAAGTTTTTTTTGATTTACTTTAGTTTGTTATGGTATTGTTTACGGGTACTGTCTTGTCATAATGATGACATCATAACGTGTCTGTGAGATCTGTGCTTGAGTATGACTCAGTTGTTTGGAACCCGCAGTACAAAACTCAGATAAATAAATTAAACAGAATCTGTGAGCTGTACTTAAAACATTTGAAATATAGATTTGATAGCGTAGAAGAAACTACTAACTTAGCTGAAAGACGCGCTGAAAGAGATCAACTGTTTCTCTACAAGATCTTAAACAACTACATCGATTCACCATTCCTTTTGAGCAACGTCAATCTGCGATGCCCCCGAGTAAATTCACGTTGTAAGACATTGTTTCACGTTCCTCTGTGCAAAAGAAAGTACACGCAAAACTTATTATTATATCGATCTTGCAAATCCTACAACCAAAATTTTAATAATATAGATATATTCAATTGTCCAATAGGCCAATATAAGAGGAACGTGAGACTTATACAAAAAAAAATGATATTGCAAATTAATTTCCCTTAAGCCTACCTTATTTATGTTTTTTCACTAACTTCCTGTTTCATAACTATCTTTTTTTTTATTTTTTAGCGTTGTTTAGTGTAGATCTGCTCAATAAAGTTTTATCTGCTGTAATGTTATATTTATGCATAAGTAATTAGTGGAAACTTTGCTGATTTATGTTATGTTACTGTATTGTGTGGTCTGTACAACTTTCATTGTATGTTTCCCAAATATAAATAAATAAATAAACAACCCATTATTGTCCCACCGCTGGGCATAAGTCTCCTCTCATAATGAGAAGGATTTAGGCCATACCACGCTAGCAAATTGGTAGACTACACACAACTTTGAGACTTTTTTTACAATCTCTTGGGCATGTAGGTTTCCTGACAATGTTTTTCGGTGAAGGAAGGCAACTGATAATTTAAGTTTAAATACGCACATAACTTGGAAAATTAGAACGGGATTACGTACCCGGACCCTACGTGTGAAAGGGCGGATGCACTGTTGCAGTCTTGTGTATCTAATGCTGACAAAGTGACAGTGACAGTCTACAGTTTGACAGAAATTTATATAATGTACCTATTGTAAAGTTGTCTGAAAATAAATTAATTAATAAAGTGTCTATTAATCTTATTCTAAAAGTAATTTCAAACATACTGCAATTTTGGAAACGTCTTTTATCGTCTAAAACGCTTTACTTGTTTATTATATCAGATAAATATATAAATATAGCCCTTGTTTAAAACTTAAATTGTAAGCGTAAAGTGAACAAAGAAATTTAGTACACAAAGTACAATGCCCATTTACTGACCTCGTGAGAACAAACGAATCGTTCAAAACAAAATAAAATAAAATGATTGCCTTGTAACATGTTGAAGATTTAAAATTGCAAAATGACAAAGCTATCAGAAACATCAAAAGCCACTCGATATGAAATGGAAAAGCCGCGCGCCCTTCAATTGAGCATCTTAACGAACGATGTTTCTTTGTCGATTGTAGGGTTGAAAGAACCTCGTACATTTGAACCGTTGATTTCACTGTACCGTTTGTATGACAAGAAGGAAATTGATCCGGCAGTAACTACAATAGCGCCCACATTTTCATAGATATGTATCAGAATAGGATACAAATCCCCTTGATTGTATGCATAATTTTGACCATAATTCGCAACGATATATCGATCTTTCTTGCCGATAACCATCGGATGTCATGTCCTTAGAGAATGAAACGCCTAGATCGGTAACAAAGCCGAGATTCGATCTTATCTACCAGACGTCAGCTAACATTGAACTAATGCCCACGGTAAACATCGATCGTTACAATTACACGTTCAGGATAATGCAATCGTACAAGCCTATCGTGAAAGTTCAGATGCATTACAGTTTCTTTACTGGGCTTTTAGCGGCAAAACCATGTCAGTGATTCAATGGAAATGGAACAAGCATTTAGGTGCTCGTTGTATCGTAACATGGTGAAGAAAGGTCGTAGACGCTCGCTAGACGAGCGGCCGGGTTAATGGCCGTGTTTCGTGCCTGAAGTATAACTACGAAATACTTCAACTGTCAAAGGACTATCGGTGTTCTGGACACTTCGAAGTGACTAATTCGAGTACTACATTCTTTATTATGCGTAAATTTCAGTTTTCATTCCGCTTTATTTGAAATAGATTTGTTTTCGTTTTGAGTTTATAACTGGGGACTTATCCGCCTTTAGTTATCTATATTAAGATTGCATGTTTGCTTGAAAGATAAATAAATTGTAAAACATAACCCTCAAAACTTTTATCAATATTTATTAGTTCAAAACCATCAAAAATTCATATCTTCATATATTCCTTGCTATAACTACTTTTTATTAGTAACTACAATTACAATTTTCTTTGACGAAGTCAAATACAAATCGATATTAAAAAGGAAATTGTAAGTAGTCAAAGACAAAGACGAGACAGCAAAGCAAATACATTTACAAAACTATACCAATAAGTGAAACAACAAATTGAAATAAGTATAATGCGAAGACAAAGGACTGAACAACAAACAAAGCTCCATGCATATTGTAGACGAGAAAGCGTAGAAATTCATTTTCAGCATTTCAAAGGATAAGTGCTCATTTACACAGTGCAAGTTTCTTGTATCGTTCATGGCAATAATTTAATAGCAATCTGACGTAATATTAACAATCAAAAATTGAGAGCAATCGTTTACTTAGTTTATTAGTACCATGTACACACACACACACACACACAACCCTTCAAGCCAATTCCCTAACGGGGTAGGCAGAGAGTATCGAGTGCCAAATGGCACGGTTCACGGCTCGTTCATTGGTTAGTACCATGTACAAGTCTTGATAGAGCATTATTGTAAGACCTTCATCAGTATCAGTACATTTTTGTATGGCAAGTATTGCTTTCAATTGCGACTGTAAAATTTTCATTCCATGTTAAACATCAAGTAATGTTTATCATGTCAACAATAATCAAAAGTCTAAATGACTTGACGAAAAATAATATTGCTATGGCTACTGTGCTAGAAGCATATTGAATACAATTTGCTTTTGAAAAGCAAAGCAAAAGTGTTAAACATTGTTTTCATGGTACATTAAAACTATTGTTTAACCTTTATTGTATGGCATATGCAAGTATATTGCATAGTGTAAATGCAACTTAAGTGTCTGTGCAATATAACAAGCTGTGAAAACACTTCTGCGATGAGTCGCAGATCTTGGCAGGTGCAAATATGAAAAATGACGAAGAACAAAGGTTTACGTATACACAGTGGCGATTAGCACCTGGATGCCAACTGGGGTAGGGTACCTAAACTCACATGTTATGCATGCCTTTAGCGAAATTAGAAATTCAATACAGCGTTCATTGTTTTCGGTTGCAAAGGGTGCTAATGTTTTGGAGTTTGCTAATGACGGTGTCGTGCGTCGTGGTGGTCGTCGGAAGATATTTCAGTGTTGTATGAATGATTGTGCCATCTGTATCTTTCTTTATTATCTCCGAGTAAAAGGTGTTAATGTGTGTAAGGATCCTTCAAAGCCAGCGACGTCCAAAGGCGACTGTGAACATTTTCTATTAAATAGTAGTCGTAACATAAATATCGGCAATAGTAAAAAAAAAACAAAAAAATGTTTTAATAGACAACAAATTGACATAGCAATGGAACTCAATATGTAGTAGGGACCAATCAAGTAGACTTGAAGCTAATTATCTCGAAAACGTCGGCTTTAAAAGATAATTGGACACATACCAGAAAATCTTTTTTATGTGGTTTTGTTACTCTCATTGTTTAAGGAAATATATTTTACCATTTAAAGTACAGCATGTATACATGTATCCAAAGCGTAAAACGAACGAGGCGCCATCTATTGTGTGCCCGCGAACTATTAGTTCATGACAAGGATTTGCAATTCCCTTTGTTCAGAGTTTGCTTGGCATCTATTTGTTTTTTCGTTGGAATTAATGCTTATGTACGAGCGTCCAATAAAGCCTGAGAGACTAGTTGGCTTTTGACTGTCGTTAGTTTTTTAGAATTTAACAACAACTGCAATGTTTGAATATTTTGTGTCTTATTAGGTACTTTAAAATTTAAAATTTGTTGACTACAATGTATATGGAGACTTATAGCTAGTACTTATTATATTGAAGAAATCTAATATAATAGTACACACATAGATTGCTCAGGAAAGACTATAGCGACTTATTTTTCCTTTGTCTGATTCACGCAATTTTGCCTGATTTTTACCCGATTGCGCGCCGAATAGGAAGGTAATATGTATTATCAGTTTGGAACTCTTGATCTTACGAGTATCTCTAAATACATAAAGTTATATTTTTTACACTCTGATCTTTTGATTTTTATAATTGACTTTATAATGTAGTTTCACTTTTGGTTTTCAAGCACCATAAAATGTCTACATATAGGTTTTACATACTTTTATATTACTCTTTTAGATAGGTACCTTAAACATATACCGTAAATACATAGCTTAATACATAAATAGTTTTATTGTTATTTCACATATACGATCAACTATTTGAAATTCCATTTACTCGTAATAAGCTGGGAGTGATTGTTAATGACGTGCGCCTCTCTCGTAAGATTGAAGCGTGGTTACTGATTACTGTAAATTATGCAAGAAAGTATTATGTAATCTGTTAATGTTTTTTTCTTTCTATCTTCTCTTAGGACATGTATTTGTTAAGTTTTATTTGTTATCGTTGGTAACTAAGCGGCGCCTAATGTTCTTCATACATTATATAAGATTGTAGGTGCCATTACATGCCTTACGGGTATAAAACAATTTCATGTCTCGTAGAGACAGAATTAAGTGACAATGATAGAATAATTAATTAATTTCAGACTGTAAATCTCATTAAATTTGACAAAAAGCGATATGGCTATATAAAGTAGATAGAAACAACTGTTAGATAAAGTAAAAAGACTTTGTACTTATATTGTTAAATTACAAACACGTATTGTTCCAGTTTCGTGTCAGTTTTAATCGACTTAATTTTTAATGTGGAAGTATATTGATTGTTTGATATTTTAGAGTAATAAATCAGTATGTTCAACATCTTTGTTATAATCAGATATTACTATTCACGGATTCACACATGGACGAGCAAGCAACATCAAACAGGAATGTTTACGGTTGGCTGCAAATGCGTATTTGTTTGAAGACGATTTAATATTATGTAGTGGAAAAATGGTTTAGCGTAAACTGTAATAAAGTGTAATACACTTAGACGTAATAGTCATAGTAGTTTTATATAAAACCAATTCAGATGGACTATCTTATGGTAAGTAGTCAACTTTGAAATTGAATATTTTTAACTCTAAAGTCGTTGCAAATGCATTGCCCTCTTAGTATTTTAACAAAAAAGGTGTTGTTATAACTAAACCCCGAAAAGTGAAGACACAAATATGTCCTACGTCCCGCGTGATCTTGAATTTATTGTGTTTTTCGTCAAATAACAAAATTCTGCAACAAATTTTCATTGAAATTGGTTCTTTCTGGAGACGTGACTACGTTGTAGAGGACTATAATCCTGCCTTAGAAGAGAAACGTGCTAATCGGTCCATCACTGACAAACAATGGGCCCTGGATCCTATTCAAAGTTGGTACTTCGTAACAGATATCTAATTAGCCAGCTTGTCAGTAGAATAGTAGGTACCTAACTAAGTTCGGTTTAGATCAATTGTTACAAGATATCTAGGTTGTGAGACTTTATGTACTTATTTATTTATTTACTGAGGCGTGATTCAGAGAAATCGGACGAAACTATCAGTTAGGGTCAGTTTTCAGGAACCAAAAATCAATTTTGTTCGTTATGCGTTATTTGAATTTTAATCTTCAAGAAAGCACAACCTCCATGAAGATGTAGACGTACACATATCTATTGACGTAGCACTTTTCCTCTGTACTAATCTAACGCAAGTGTGTCGCAAGTGAACATTACATGAGTAATTACGTCAAATTAGGAATTACATTTCAATACCAAAATTACATGAACATTACATTATCTAGTCAAAGTACGTGTCGCTAAGAAGTAAGCCTTAATCATACCGAAAGACGAACTCTCACAAGAGCGAATGAAATTCACAAAAAGTGAATTAAGAATTGTTGCGTTACGTGTAAAGGTACACGGTGAATACACACCATTAAAATACGTTTTATGTAAAGGAAAAAAATAAATTCAAACTACACTATATACTTTAAATTAAAAAGAAAGTGTAACAATGATGTAACGTCGCTTGAGTATGGTACTTAGGAGGTTAGGAAAGAAAACATGCATTGTGAAGAATACAAGAAGCCGGCCGTAATTGAAGCTCCGTCGGCCAGTGAATGTGTAATTTGATCCAATTTGTATTTTTTGTGTCCGAAGGTACTGTTGAGCGTGCAGTTATTTTGTATATTGTAGTGTTGTACAGATGTAGTTTATGGTATCGATATTTGTAACTAGTTCGGAATAGAATAGTCCTTAGGTAAATCTAAGCGTACGGGATCTAAGGGCTAAATTTAAATGCCTTGTTTAAGTGTTTCCTTATCACACCCTTCAAAGTGAAATAGGTTTTATTACCTTGCATAATTTTGCCATAATAGGCGTTACTGCTGCAGTCGAATCTTTGTCGCTAACTTCGCCACTTTATCGATATCATAACACTATTAATCTATAGCATGAGTTGATGTTTCTTATCGTAATGGTACCAACGAGCATGCAGTTGACCTGATGATAAGGTTACTGCCGCCCATTAACATCAGTAATCATCCCCAAGTACGATTAAATCATACCTAAGTTTCCATGCAGCAGCGTTGCTATCCCAGAGGACTAAGATGTATAAGAATAACCGGTACCCACGCCTCCCCAAACCGAAACACAAGAATTGCTTCTTAAAGGATGAGGGTGCGGTGGTCGCCCGGTCGAACTAAGAGTTCTACATTGCAAAATGTAGTGAAGGACTAACATTATTATCGATAGGCCCTTAATGTATTTTTAGCAACACTAGAAATTGGTGTACAATCAAAGTGAGGATTGAAGAATGGGGAGATTGGTCAATTATACAATTATACTACTCTTTTCCGTGTCGTGTCGATTTCTAAATTTCCCATTATGTTCATGTATGCGTATGTTCATTATGTTTTGGGTGATGTTCAATTGTCTTTTAAATGGAGTTTAAGAATTTAAGTTGAATGAATACATTTTTTTTGTAATTAAAAAATTCCTAAATTACCATAAGTATTAATTTTTAAATTTTATATCATGCTTATTATTGTCATTATTTAAGGGGTCTTCCGAAGCGAAATTTGAATAAAAATGGTATTATTTTCAATGGACATAAAGTCTGTTGATGTGCTGTAGTTACATTTGATTAGGTGTAGTGTAGTTTTTAACTAGTTTAGTCTGTGATGACCTGCCCTTTATAAATGTTTAAGTAGAAACTTAAAACCCTACCTAGCACAAAATAATTCATATCCAGCCTATTACAA
The DNA here is from genome assembly GCA_018250455.1 of Polygonus leo. Classification (NCBI taxonomy): domain Eukaryota; kingdom Metazoa; phylum Arthropoda; class Insecta; order Lepidoptera; family Hesperiidae; genus Polygonus; species Polygonus leo. The sequence continues at coordinate 1,358 of DWNR01000243.1, read as the reverse complement.
TGGATTAACCTTTACTAATTGCGCTGGCAACGTGATTTTTTTATACATATTACGTTAAACAAACCCAGAGCCACTAAGCTTGACGGTAATTGACCACCGCGTTAAATATTTCTTTTGTTCGAGCCGGGAAAATGGCGCGAAAATATTACCATGAATATTAATAGAACCACATTAAAGCAGTAATTAAATGATATTTACCTTTATGCGATACAAGATAATATGCGGTAATTGATAATTTTACTGTTACAAAACAAACGTTAATTTGTTGCGAAATTTATATTTAATACGAGCTACTGTTTGTGGATTCGCACACTATATTAGAAAATTTTAATAAAGGCAGAAGCGACATATCTTTTTTAAATTGACATAAGTTTTTTTTTAATTTATGAACCGATTGAAATGAAACAACGTTTCTGAGATTACCAAGAACAAACGCACAGACAAACAGACAAAAATTCTAAAAATCATTGTTTCGTGTCCATTCTATAGTAATGACCCCCAGTAGTTGTCGATTTCTCCTAAATATTTTTCCTGTACAGACGGCGATCAGTTACAACTTTATTGTATGTATAGATTACTCATACTTCTCGTATGTTATTCATTTGCTGATTGTTCAAAAATATTGCCTGTTACGTTAAGTGGAAGATTTTAGTTTAAATTATTTATTAGGCAGGTAGTAGGCAAATAGGTAACAGACATAACCCAGATAAATAAAATTTGCAGAACATGATTTCCTCGGTCCGACTAAGCATTTTATTTGCAAGCAGTCCGAACAGCAAATCAGCCATGCAAATGGAATTAGTATTTATTATTTATGATCCACGATTTTCAGAATTATGGATGGAATCATCGGGTTATTATCGTGAGACAGAGATCTAAGATGGCGATATTAAAATTTAGTTTTATTTATTTGCATAACAAAAGCATTAGACTGCAATGGGAGATATGACTTCTAGAGCTTTCATTACAAAAGATAAACATGATTTAGTTTTAACTGCTCGTAATAATTGTCACTTATGTTTAGCTTTTAATTTTTATTTATTATGACCTGCATCATAATCATTTCACTTAATACGATGATCTAAGACTATCTATGATTGGTTAATTTTAAACATAATAGAACAAGGTACAAGTTTCTACGTAGTTGCTACTCTTATTAAAGCATTAGCACAAATTTCAACAAAAAATCTGGAGGACAGTTTCGAAACATCGAACATAGGTTGGCTGCTGTTACGTATTTTTACTAATCCGGATTACAGTAGTATCGTGAAGTGCACTTGAAACATCTCTAACCAGTAAGGAGACCAGCACCAATAGCCCTGACTTTGCCATATAAATAACAGGGAAGCATAAGCTCC
>DWNR01000242.1:0-22727 GCA_018250455.1 Polygonus leo | reverse complement strand
GGCGGGGGCCGTCGGTTGCCGCTCGCCATGATGTCCCAGGGTGGCGGCGTGCGGGTGTTCGGCACGTCGCCACAGGATTGGGGGGGGGGGATAACGCGTGTCCCCCCAGAGGAGGGTCCGGCCGGCGCCACTGGCTGGACACCACGGAGTCGCGGTGAGTCGCGTGCCGTTGGTGTACCCGCGACTTCGCCATACGGTGGCGAAATGGAACACCGTCGGTTTTTTAGTGGGTTGGAGTCCCACATAACCCGTCGCCTGGCCCCTAGGGCGACGGGTATGCGTGCGCATTTTTCCGACGAAAAAAAAAATGGGGAAGGCGGAGCGTATCGACTGCCAATACCCAATTCAAATGAATTTTAATAATAAAAATGTGTTATAATTACCGCATCAGCCAATATTTTTTGTCCAATTTTTTTTATCTGTTCCTCTCTTAATTTCATTTTTCTCTCCCTTTCTGCAATACTGGAATTAAAGAAAATATTTTTAAACAACATGTATGTATGACACACAGATGTTCTCACACACACAGGTTACCATTCCTACACATTCACTCCCCAGACTAGACTAAACATACAGATTCATATTCAACATTAGATGAATTAACACGCTTACGCACACACACATCCAGACTCACTGACACATAGACACAGACATAGACAAACACACATACATACACACATACAAACAGACTAAAGTAACACCATCATACATGGCTGAGCTCCTGTCGCTGGCGGCCTGGCGCTGCTTCTCAATCTCCCGCTCCTCGATGACCACCATCTGCTTCTGCTTCTCCTTCCAAGCTTCGCGCGCCTGCTTGAAAGTCACCATCTCCTTGCGCATCTTCTCTGTAGTCTCGCGTTTCAGCTGGATCTCCCTGGAAAATAAGTCATACTTTAGTGTAGTTTACAACAGAAATTTGATTTATTGTACATGAAACAGCAAATGGTATTTCGATCAGGAAAGTACCAAAGCATTTATTGTCAACCTAAGGTAAAATTAAATCGCAATTAGGTTGGTAACAAATTTATATGATTGGCCGTTACTACTTAACATCAGGTAGGCTCCATGCTTGTTTGCTATCTTTATCTGATAAAAAACGCATGTGCAAGGTCAAAAGGAAGGCGTAAACTTGTTTGGGGACTACTGAGGCAAGTCAATGAATACAGTTTATGTGGAACCCCATCAAATAGTAAATGGTGTGATGATGAAAAGGAAACATGGGCCACTTTGTGTGTAATTATGATAACCAAGCTTCTCCAAACAAAGCAAAAGAATAGCTTTATTATTTATTAGGACAGTTGAACCCACTTCAAACTGCACAACCTCAACACTATCAAACCACAAAATAGTCTTACCTCTGGTCCTCATCAGCAAGCGTCCTCATGATGCCCTCCTGCATCTTCTTCTCAATGAGCGTGTCCTCATACTGGCACTGCCTCTGCCGCTGCTTGTTCACCAGCTGCTGCTGCAGGTCCTTGCAGTACTGGTTGTTGCGCTCCATCTTGGCTTCGGCTTCGCGGTACGCCGCCTCTGCGTCATTGTACAACGCGTTTAGGAGTACACGGTTGGCGCGGCTGTCTTCTACCTAAAATTAGAGATTTTTTTGTTTTAGTTGTGTTGTTGTTTCTGTAAATAACTACATTTCAATTGTGATTCACAATACTGTTATTATATGAAATATTGCTCAGATGTGAAGTGTAAGAATGATCATAGAAATAGAACTGACACGCTAAGGGGATTTCAAAAATGCTGGTCTGATATAGATAAAATGATTGTTTTATAGTTTTCTTATGCAGTCTAAAATACTCACGATTTTTTTATATACATATTAAATGAACTTGCAGATGCCAGGTGGTAGAACTTACGTAGTTCGACAGGAGAAGTACCACCGCCACCCTCATTACCCTCCGTGAAGCAAATTAATTGTGTTTCGGTTTAGAGGGGCGTGGTTGCCGTCTATACTTAGACACGAGGCGAACATCTTAGTCCTCAAGGGTAGCAACGCATTTGTGGTCAACCTTGGGTATGCAGAGATGATTACTAATGTCCATGGGCTGCAGTAACCACTTACCATCAGGTGGACTGCTCGTTTGCTACCTTTACACAATAAAAAAAAATAATGCTCATTTCCACTGCATAATGCATGAGGTGGTGGTAGCTGGTGAGGTGAACTATCATTTTTTTTTCCTAATAAGGAGAACAAAAATATTAATCAAACCTTATCCTGCAGTCTTTTATACTCATTGTGCAGTATCTGCTGTTTTAAGTCCTTGCACACATATCCAGCTTGAAGCTTCTTCTGGAGTTCCCTCAAGCTGGGGTCTCTGTCCCGGAGGTAGTGGCAACGCATCAGCTCATTGACTCTCTCGTCACGGACCTTCACAATCTCCATACCGAGTTTGGCTTCTTCTTCAGCACGGGCATTCACAATCGCTGCATGGTCAGTTCTCTGCGGTAATAGTAAAAATATTTTTTTTATAAAACAGCAACATCAATCAAGCCAATGATATACTATGTATGTAATGGAAGATGATCAATAACACCCAACCTCTCACGTGTGGTCTGGGTTGGAATCCCAGTATGCAACTTCAAATTATGTGCATATTTGACTTAAATTATCCCTAGTTTTTCAGTGAAGGAAAACATTGTGAGTTTTGTATTTATTTCCCCACCAGATATATATTGAAACAACAATGAAATTTAGAACTGTATTTTGGATGTGGGTGTTTCTATTTTTTTCCACATCATAAATATAGCAATAACCGGCAACCTGGGCCTGGGGTTCTATTCTTAAGGTTTTCTATATATGTACTACTTTGCGGGTTTTCAATATTTACTCAGGCTCAGTTACACAGTTAGTTAGTTCAGTTTAGTTAGTTATCTGTACACTAGAAAATGCCATCTCCAATCTATTACAGTAACCTTTGTTCCATTTTGCCATTATAATTATTATTAGGTTTTAAAATGATAAGCTCTCTAGTGAGGTCGAACATCTGATGCCTACGTCACGTCACTCGCTGAAGGATAAGGTAAGCAAAAAGAACTCACCTCCAAGTCAGCAATAAATTGACGCTGGTGCTGCAAATATCCATAGGCAATGGTGGACTACTTACCACCAGGTAGCCCAACAGCTTTAGATTCAGATATAAAAAAAAAGTTTGCTTGCAAAAGGTTGCCATCCACTGTAAATCAGTGTACTAATTGTTCCATACCTCTTGAAAGTCTTTTTCCATCTCAGCCTCCCGCTGAATGAGAGCGAGGCAGCGGCCCATCCTGCCGTCCTCCATCCGACTGTTGAGCCATTGGATATCGAGCGCACGCTGGTACGACTCTAGCTCCTTTCGCCGCGCCTCCGCTATCGCATTGCGTTGTAACTCCGTCTTTGCCTCCTATTCATTCAAAGTATAAGTTTACAAAATAATTGATTTGACTAATTAAAAATTATTGAAGTTGTTGTCTGAAGGAGGTGTCAAGAGTCTCCGAAATCGGCGTGTTTGTATAAGGAGAGTTATGAAAGTGGAAGAAGCTAGGCAAATAGGTCAGAACAGTGCCATTTGGCACTCGATACTCTCTGCCTACCCCCTTAGGGATTTGACGTGAAGATGTATGTGTGTGTTTGTGTGTAAATATCTAAAGTATTTGAGGTGTATAACTGTAATTGCAATTCTACCTACCTTAGTGGTATCAATTGTTACAATGTTTAGTTTTACTACCTACTATAAATAAATAAAAAATCACCATTTTTGTTCAGTCACGTAGAAAAATAATCGTTAATTAGATGAATGATTTTATAAATTCGGATACAGGATTCAGTAAGAAATAAATATTTAAAATAACAGCGTTTCAATCACCGTATAATACGAAAATAAACAAAACAAAATCAATAATGAATGATTGTCAAATTGTCAGTGTCATTAGTGTCAATTTCAATTATTCAAATTTGTCAGGAAAGCTTTTTTTTCATCAAGCGTTCTCCTTAAATCTGACAAACATAATTATATTCTTCCTATAATCAATCAAAAAATCTTACCCTACGGCTTCGTCAACACATAAGCTGAAGAAGAAAGAATACATCGAAATTCATAGATTACCTCCTAATCCAAAGAAATATCCAAAGAACTATAATATTATTTTAGAATAGAATAACTGAACTGTATTTGTAAAAAAGTAGTACAGCATAAACTTTTTTTATAAATATAATGTCCCTAACTCTTCATATCCAAGCAGTATTAATAGAAGATATGGGATTTAGAAAATTTACCAAATAGATCTCGTAAAATCTAGCCACTGCATACGAATTAATACGTATTTTATTATTACGACTGATATATTAATATGAATGATGATGAAAATTAAACTAAATCAAAGTAATTCGTCCGAAAGCTACGCTATTTGTTAAGAATATCAATATTATGCGATTATATTTAATCATCTAATTTCATAGCGTTTCGCAAACTAGTACCCTACTGCTTTCTCTCACTCAATATCGAATATGTAGCCATAGCATAAGAGCTCTAACATAATCTTGAACGCGCCCATATACAGGTAAGCAATACTAAGGTTTAATTCAATATTTATACCTGAACCAAAAATAATTATTATTACCTATAACGTGTAATAACTCAGAAAATATATGATTTTTTTACATTAATTTATTAACGTTTATATTAATATAAATAAATAAGGACAACTATAGACATCTATTGTATCGAATTGTCAGAAAATGTTAAGATTTTTTTATTTCGCGTCGAGCCGTGGTTCACGACGTTCACGTCACGTCACCGGTCACGCCAGTCCAGTCGCTCAGTAATCGAGTTTTGACGTGCGATAGCTAGCTGCGACTCGGTCGGTTGCAGAGTTGTGGTGTATCGAAATTTAAGACAGTGGGTAATGAAATAGTGATAGAAATGGCAGAGAGTAAAGGTGCGTTAATCGCGAAACGAATGCAAAAACATGCCGGACGAGCGAAGGAGAAGGTATTTATTGTTTTATGTTCCATGCGCTGTGCGCTGTGTTCTGTTTTGGTGATGGTGTTCAAAATGTAGTTGGAAGTGCGTGAAAGTGGATTTGTTTGGACCCGCCGCAGGCCGGAGTATCGCGTGCCGGGGCGCTCTCCGTGAGGCACTGCACCTGTTGCTCTAGACCTGCCACGGAGTACTGGTCCGCAATTTGTTCTGTTTACCCAAAAATCAGCTGACTAGCGCGACGAATAGGTGGCAGTATCGCTTGTCTGAGCCTTATCATTTCCAGGGTGAAGCTAATGCCTATTTTTAGGTCGCACTACTTGTGATATATTTGGAATTGTCTTATTACAGTCTTGATACGATAAAAAAATGTAAAGAATACATTGTTGTCAGCCTACTTTGCTAAATCGCACAGTTATGTCACTATTCAGTTAATATGTGAGCCATTTCTTGGGAAGTGTTCTCGATTTTAAAAATAACCCGAACCGCACCAGTGGTCCACAAGCATAGAGACAGACTATGCCGGTTTGCTCACAGTTGTTATTTCAACTTCTCTATTTTTATGCAGTGCCACCAAGTTTTTAATTTTATCATTTTTAAACTGGATGTTTGTGAGACATTCTTTTTTTAAATGCATTCCATTCATCAGTTCTAGAGACTTAGCTTGTTTTTACTGAGATTGCAATTATTCTGTATAAAAAAAGTTTTTGAATTTATCTTTTGATTATTTGCAAAGCTAAAAAATCAGTCAAGCTATATACATAAATTGCCAGTTTTTATAAATAAATGTATTTATTACTACATTATTTGTAAAATACCTATCCTACATAAAAGATTAAATTGTAATTTTAAATTGCTGTTACGTAATATAGTGAACATTAAAAATAAAATAATAATTATAATTTACAAATCCCAGCTTATCCTTCCCTGTTTTACATTTTTTCATGAAAACTAATAAAATCATAAAATTATCATTCACAGACAGCACTCAACAAAATTCTATTAGTCTGCAAAATGTGCACAGATTATGCATATATATTGGTTGTATTTATCTATGGATATAACAGATAAAACAATAAAACATTTCTCTCTATAATAAAATTAGTAAAACAACGGAAGTAAGTCTACTCGTAATGCAGTAACACATTCAAATTATCACTATAGATGTGTGATAGGCTGTTGACCTAATCTGGCAGGTAGCCCAGCCCATGTGCATCAGACAAGGGTGCCAACTGCCAAGTAACCAACAGAAATGTCGGCTTGGTTTTAAGAATAATGTGCTTTGATAAATTGCTAAACATTTGAACTCGGAAACATGCATTCGGAGCTTGTGTAATTACTTTTAATTTATTCATAAGGAATATTTTCGTTTTATTTCTTTAATTAACATTTAAACTTTTTTTTTATCATACTCAACATATTTTTGCCAATGTTCATTGGAAAATATCTTATCCAAATTTCAATAATTTATGTCTTGTTAAAAATATGAAAATTACACATATCTGTCTGCCTGTATATTTAATCCAAATTGTGAAAATTGCACCATTCAAAATTCTGTGTAGTTCACCAGATCTTCTGAAAAAAAAAATAGTCAAATTAGTGTTGTACTTAACAACAGCCACCATTTCATTTTTATCTAGTATATTATTTTAATTAGTCAGATATATTTCTAAATTATGTACCTTCTGATTTACTACCTAAATTAATCGGTGTGGGTCTACATCTAGACTTTTTGTGTTCATGACATCCACATAACAGGAAAATACAGCCTGTGCCTACAAATGCATAAAATATTATTTTTAAGTATTACACTGTAATTAAACCTCACCATCTTATCATGATAATCTTTTTAATGAACACTACATGTTATCAGTAATAGTATGTTAATTAATTTTGATAATGTTCAATTTTACAAATAGATAAAAATCTGGTTCAAACATTTAACATATAGATAAATTGCTAACCTTCAAAGTTCTAGGAAGATTAGTGACTGTTGTTTATATAGATGTAGATTGCAGAATATGTTTATGATATATATTACATGATATACATATTAACTATTAGATGTCTATTTATTTTATAGATATGTAAAACCAAATATTTACGCATACATTCTAACCTCGCGACTTCGAGTATTCGTAATAAAGGTGACTAGTAACTTCAATCAATATCTAGTTTATCGAATACAATTAATTCTCTCATATTTATATTATCAGTAGTCACAGAAATAATTTGGTGTGCTTCGCTATTTTCCTTTACCGAAAAGCAAATGATAATATAATATCCATAAAACTTAGAAAAGAGTTTAATTTGTGAAGCGGAATACTTAACCATTTTACTTTTAGTCAGTCTATGTACGTACGCACTGTCGCACTCTTAGAAACATATCTATGTCGTCACACAGGCCAAACTTGTAAAGTATATCTTAAGTATACGTTTAAAACCGCAACACGGAAAGGGCTTAACACCACAGCTGCAGAAATTGATAAGGGGGTGGTGCCTCTGTTGACAAAACACGTAGTTTTTTATACCTTTTAATATTTGTTAAACTCAGACCATAGAAGCAAGAACGTGCAGACTGCTTCGAACGTAAGATTTCGATGATGTAGGTACGAAATATCCATTTTCGTTAGACCGTTCGCGAACTATTTTATTTTCGACTGCCGTCCGCGAAACAACTCCATGATATTTCCAAACGATTTAAACATGTAAGTGTGTATATAACAGAAATGCAAATAAAAACTTCAACGTGTTTACAATATATTATTGTAATTGTGGCGCATACTATTTTAAAACGGCGCCATTGAAACTCATACAAATCTCTATTAGATCTAGACTACATTCCCCCTCTTTCTGTGATCTGTAGTATGAATATTTTCGTAAATTGAATATCTAAAACAAATATTACCAGGGGGTAGAAGTCGTGTTGTTCGACCGGGGACCACCAATCTCATCCAATCTCATAATCCTACGTGAAGCAATTATTGTGTTTCGGTTTGGATAGTCGTGGTTGCCGGCTAGACTTATACACGAGGCGAACATCTTAGTTCTCAGAGGTAGCAACGCATATGTAATCAAACTTAGGTATGATTAATTGTACTTGGGCATTACTGATGTCCATGGGCGGCAGTGACCACCTACCATCAGGTGGACTGCATGCTCGTTGGCTACCTTTATACGACAAAAAATATTTCAATACAACATTCAATGCAATGTTTACATATAAATTTGTAATTAAACACTGTTTTTATCACTTGGCTTGGTATCTGGGTTGCCTGTTCAATATGTTTGTTATTGACCTTAAATCATTAGTCACCAGTCATATTCATATGCTGTTAGTCTTTATTATCGGCATAATATGCGGGCGATATGTAAATATTTCTTTAAATATGTTTCATTCAGATGCCAGTGCGAACAAAATAAAAATTTAGATGATTTAATCGTAATTTATTTTTTATTATATATACTTTTGTCCCTCATTTCTCAAGGAGTCCAATATAACTATTCGGCATTTAAACCATCGCACCACGGCATCACTCGATGAAAGCTGAAGGATGAAGTTCCATCATCAGGAACGTACCTCGATTTCGTATTTTTACCGCGCATATGAAAGATGTAGAATAAAATAGACTTCAACTCGCGCTATCTTTTTCCCGGCTGAGCCCTTAGTTGGCTTGCTATAAACGGTCGGTGAAGCTGTAAAGTCCAGTTGTAGTAGAATAGTCTAATCTTCAAAAAGTCTGTAAGTAATATCCTCTTAAGCCGCGATGTATTGACCCCCCAAGTGTTGCAAATGTCCATATGTCACGGCGACTACATACAAACAGGTAGCCCTGCTTTATCGCTAGTGTCATCACAGCTCATTTATCCCTGTACTGTTAAGCAAAGATGTCCTATCACAATGAGAGGTATTTTAACTATAGTCCATCGCGCTGGCCAAGTGCGATTGGTAGAGTTCCCCCCTTGAGATTTTTTTGTAATCTCTTAATCATGTAGGTTATCTTGCAATGTTTTCCTTGCTTGCTTAATACGGACATAATTGGAAAAAATAGGATTGGATTTTCTACCCGAACTCCCCGCGTTAAAGGTGACCGCGTGGTTTTTTAACTACTAGGCTATCTCTGCTATCGTCTCATTAGGTTTAGTTAAGAACCTCACAATAGGCTCACTTGGTTAGCAACACCCGCCACGGTACACGCGTTTACCGTTAACGATGAATCTCGACAATAACTTGTAACGGACTGTCGATAAAATAATGTGTCTATTAAATAATTATGGAAAGTAAGCGGGTTTGTTGTCGAGGTGTTTACTAGATATAATTGTATTAATGCGGTTGTATCTCGCGTGCTTTGTAATGATATGTAAAGTAAAAAAACTAAGACCAACAACCTTTACCTGCGTTCCTATGCGATTCATCTTAAAGAGGAAAAACAGACATAATTTTTTATCATATAGATTTTTTGGGTTAGGACACATTTATGGAACAGATCATCAGACTCCATCAGATGCCAAACTCCTCCGAAACGTCTCGGCGGATTCTTAAGAAATGTTGTGTGCATATCGGGTAGGTCTGAGAATCGGTCAACATCTATTTTTCATACCCATAAATGTTTAGGTTGGTCCACCACAAAACTTATTTTTATTTTTCTATGATGTGGCATTGTGTATTTTCCACCATTTTTTTATTTTATTTTTATGCCAGAGAAAAGTTTGCCGGGTCAGCTAGTACAGTTAGTTATATGTTCCACTAGCAAAAGCATTGTTGATTTGATTATAATCTGATTTGTCACTTTCGATCATTTGCCAATTGAAAGTTTTATGAGTAACCATTGGCGTAACACGTATCATTAATCTAGAAAGCGTGGCAGGTATGGATAAAAGAAAAAATATGATATCGTAGCCTGAAGAAACGTAAATGGCCGGATGTGTTATAATTTACTTTAGCTTTATATGATTTTCTAAACGGACTTCTGAATGGAGTGAAATATGTATTTTTTTTTATTTTTGTATCAAAGTATCAAAATGATATCAAAATGATCAGAATGATATAGTAGGAGGAGCAAATAAGTGAACAAATGATAAGAGACTACCTCTCATGAAAATCTGTAATCTGTACTAATAGTATAAAAGAGATTTTTTATTTGAACGCGCTATTCGCAACAACCACTGGTTCGAATTTAAAAAAATGCTTTAGTGTTAGATAGACTGTTTATTGAGGAAGGCTAAATGCTAACATTACGCTACGACCAATAGTAACGCAGTATCAACGAAAAATGTTGCAAAAACGAAGAAAATTATACTTAATATGGCAGAACAGCGTTTGCCAGGTCATATGTGACTAACAAATACAAAAAGATCGATCCTATATAAAGTCTACCACAGCTACCTCTGAGGACTACAGGTTCGTTAAATATAGTAAGTCCCCACCAGCAGTACAACTTTACTACAGAGCCGTAATTACAAATGCATGAATAGGGCTGAACCGTTTGGAATTTAATGTCTTGGGGCAGCGTGTACCTGTTTAGAACCAATGCACACCTGTTTCGTTTAAGACTGCCTTCTACCTCTTTTGGACTCTATTGGATTTTTGAACTTTAGTGACCATTGACGGGAACGAAATTTTTTGTCAATTTCTACACACAATACATACTATATATAATTTAAAAAATAATATAATTCTATTGTACAAAGAACGAAGAAAAATATTCTGAAAAGTTTTTCTATTGTAATTATACGGTTCTAAAGAGTACTAAACAAAAGCTGTCAATCGCATTTAATAACTAAAATGTCGTATTTATATTATTTTAAAAGTAAAAAAAAAACAAAAAAATTTTTTTTTTAAATATACTTTCCTATCCACGCTAATACATTTTCGGTCCATAGAAAAGCTGTAGTTCAATCGGACAGTGGAATTCCAAATAGATAGTTTGGCTCCTATGAGCTGCCTGTAACCGGTTTGTGATATCATCGTATTAATCAAATGTCAGCTCCACCTCGTGTTGGGTTCGTGTGAGGTGAAATTTCATTAGACAACCTATAAATCGATGGTTTTATTCGATGGGTGAAGGTACTGTATGGACTTTGATTCGAAATGAGTTTTGATTTCGATTTGTCCCTATGATTATGTAGAATTTAGATATTTTTCAACAAAACTTTTTTTTTATTTTTTTAAAAACATTTTTTTAAACTAAACTTAAAAAATCGAAGTTCATTATATTAATAGCAGGGTACCGTTAGCACCGATTGGGTACGGAGCCCGAAAAATTAAAACGTCACCCATAAATGTACTTGATTACAAACAACAAAGAACCTTACTTAAAAAAATCTTATTTCCATTTTAAATCGTCAAGATCATAATTCGATTAAAATAAGCAAATATGGAACAAAATAATACGTAGAATGCCAGACACACACACACATAAATTGCAATTGCAAACGAGCATGCAGTCGACCTGATGGTAAATGGTGACTGCCGCCCATGGACATTAGTAATGAACCCTGCGTACGATTACTGCGTACCTAAGGTTGACTACAAAGCGTTGCTACCCTTGAGGACTAAGATGTTCGTCTCGTGTTTAAGTATAGCCGATAACCTCGCCTCTCCAAACCGAAACACAATAAATTGCCTCACGGAGGATAATGAGGGTGGCGGTGGTACTTCCCCGGTCGAACTACATAAGTTCTACCACCTGGCATTGTATAGAATTGTACGTATTCTAAAAATACAATGACAATTAAAAAAACCTGTATTCCACCAGCAGATTCCCATTCTAATGACATGCTATTAAACCTAATTCCGCAGATAATAACCATATGTGTATGTCATTTCATAGCACGTATTACGAGGGTGTAAGGTTCAAATTGCAGCAATCGGTCATGATACGATGCATGTAAACAGTTGGTGTAACTGTGAGCGCCATGGGAACACCTCCATGAGCTGATGCTAGTACTATAGAGGTAGTAAAAATAGACTTGTAATGTACATGTGCATCCTAGCAATGTGTTAAAAACAGGCTAGAACTGCGAACGAACCTGGGTCACTCTATACGCCCGAAACTCGTAGTTTTGTACAAAATTTCGCGCATTTCCTATTCTGTATGATTTTACGGAAAGAGTTAAACAACCTAAACTAACGAAGAATTAACGATTTTTGTCATCTGATAGATAAAGCGTACTCTGTATGGCTTGAAGCCCGTTCGAAACCTTTCCGTCCGTAAGGCATCCAAAGTAGGATATACAGCTAATTTGCGTTATGTTTTTCGGACGGATCCGAAACTTTGTAGAGATAGAGTTTATAGAATGACCCTACTGTTTAGCATTTGAGCCAAACTGAATCTAGATGTAGCAAGTCACATGTATATTTTCACGGGGCACTTAGAATTTGTGGGTCGCGGTCCTGGTTTAGGCAGCCTCGGACTAGAGGGTTAAAAGACATCGAAAAAATTCATGACATCGAAAAAATTCAAAGACATCGTTAAAAGAAATGTACAGCTTCAGTATTCACTGAAGCTATACATTTTCAGAAGTTACGGCACACTTTTTTTAATCTTACCTGTACATGTAATGTTTGTATTTTCGTCTCTGTATGTGTCTATGGCTAAGAATCTGAGCGTGGGACTACGACCGTAGAAAGTGTTATCAAATAGATCTCATGTAAGGTCATACCTACGCATATTATTAGGCTGATTATGTTTTTGCTAATTTGTGGGTGGACTAGTAGTGAAAATCTAAACTTAATCATACTGTCTCAAAGATATCGCGATATGTGAATATACGCGAAAACAACAGAAATATTCTGTTTTCTATCTTGATCTTTTTACCTTTTCTTTTTTCGTTTGTATTTATTTTCTACTTCTATATTTTTCTACGCACATTAGCCATGAAGATTCCTACACGAGATCTATTCTTACACAAAACAAAAATCACCTTTATCATTTAGATACCTGTTTAGCCAAGAACTGTACCTAAACCCTAAGTCTAAACTGGTATTATAACAGTGTCCTTTGAATTATCAAACTAATGTTATTTATAAAGAGTCTATTCGGTTTCATGATCTGTGTTTTCATATAACAATGTATGGGATGTATGTATATGACTCAAACTGCAACTTAAATATGCCTTTGAGATATTCGCTGTACCAATTATTAGAAATTCTTGTTACTAATGGTGAGATCAGTGTTTCTAGTTATATTGACGGATACAATATAATAAATATTACATTGTATATACCTATTTAGGCAAAGATAAATAAAACAGTTCAGTTTGCATGCTCATTCTTATCACGCACGAGCAAGATGTGGAATGAACTAGCTTCTAAGGTATTCCCCAGCGCTATGACATGAAGTTCTTCAAAAAGCGAAAAGAGTCTTACATCAACTTACAAGCCGACAAAACATTAGCGGTCCTCCTGGTGCTGCACTATTTACGTTTCTATTTCTAATATTTCGCCACTGTCACCCTCATGGTTCTCTTTTGTTTCGCTTTTGGCGATATGCTTGCAGGCTATAATTACATACGAGACGAATATCTTAGTCCTCAAGGGTAGCGGCAACGCATCTGTTGTCAGGTACGATTTGATCGTTCTTGCGTTGGTAACAAAATATTAATGGGTGGCAATGACCACTTATCATTCGGTGGATGGCATGCTCGATTGCTACCTTTATATGATAAAAAAGACAGACAAACAGACAGGAATAGCTTACAGATTTCAGCAGAAAATTGTCTAAAACGCGACTTCATAAAGTAAACCTTGAAATACAGGCATATTTCCAATTGTTTTAAACCTACAGGTCAATTTGAAAGTCAGCTCGCCAAAAGTATCGCAAATCCACACGTACCACGCTGGTGTATGGTCATTTTTCGTATGACCACATCTGACTTTCTACGCCCTCGATGGCTACGAGTGGCGACTGCCAATGTTCTGACAAATTGTATGGTCTGTGTATGGTAATTTGAACAATGTTTAGACTGACACGTAGGTATGTATGTCCTTTTGTTGTATGTCCGGTCTGATTAGGAGGCTAGGAACTATGTTGGTTTGTTGGACTAGTTGTGCTTGCGATAAGAACAATCTATGCTTGGAATTCGTTTTAACGGACAACAAAAAGGAGGAGGTTTTCAATTCGTCTGTGTATTTATTTTTGTCCCTTTTTTATCTATAATTGCGCATATCTTCGTTGTTTATGAATCGATTTTGTTTTTTTTACTATTGATTCAGTACAGTGTAAAGTTCAACCATGACTTCGAAGATACACGACAGAATTCTTCATGATATAAAAGGATATATGTATTGTATCTTCGCTCGTAACTTCGTGATTTGTTTATGAACCGATTTTGATAATTTTTTTTCAAAGAACGATTCGTCTTGCATCATTGCGTCTTGTGGCGATCCAAACATGTATTTAGTTATATTGTCAAAGAATAGTCTATTTCGTTTCGTAATCTATGTTTTCAAGTAACAGTGTTTTGGTGTTACATGAAAATGCAATTTAAATATGCATTTAAGCCCCCTTCTTTATTGTATGAATAATGTGTCGCAAAAGGTTTTGTAAATATGTTAACTTTTATAATATTTATATTCCATATTATTTATATACCAAGTTATATGACAGGTTATGCTAAATAACTTTGCATACAAACTTCTTGTGTCGGTGCTTACTTCACGCTCATCTTGTGAGAGTCTTTAATGTAATGCGTTGAAAATAAACAACCGCTTCGTAATATTACTCTCGTTACGCGTAAACTACGTTGGATCGTGTGTTTGGACGTGAACAGATGTTCGGAAAACAATCATAATTGGTCTGTTTGTATGACCCAATTCTCTACTCTTCAGTTTGTGTAACTCGAAATTTTATAATTAGCGACGTTAGGACGAAAATGAAGTGGACAAAAGTTAGGTTTTTTTTTGGTTTTTTCGAAGATTTCAACCGATTATATTATCGAGGCGAATATGTGGTCAACCCATGAGATACATTTCTACGTAGTTGGGATTGATAACAAATGTCTCCAAAGTAACCACTTACCATCAGGTGGATGAACGAAAAACGTGTCGTGAAAAGTAACTTTCCTAATTGTTTCGATGATTGCAATTAATAAGCTCTTAAGTCATCTTCATTTAATTAAATTACTTAACTGAATAGTTAAATAAAGGTAAAGCCATTTAAGCATACTGCTTTTTTATTAATTACACGCGAAAAGCAAGAGAACACGTTTGGCAAGTTTTTTTACACTATAAACTATTTTAGAAAGTATTGAAAGTTTACTGCAATAACAATTGGCAAATACAAACGCCGGTCAATTACTAGCTACAATCTTAGTTTAGAATGGATAACATGTTATGAATCAAAAATTTCTAACTTCACACGCCCATTAACACGTATCGATGACAATTATATCTTTATAGTTTCGTATGGGTGTAAGTAGAGGCTAAACCTGCATACGACTCGCCCGGGGCTGTATGACGACCATACTCACTTTCGCCGCGTAGCAATTATTGATAGTTGATGTGTTTTTCAGAAAGGTTTAGTTGTAAGATCCATACTTTCCAGTCTATCAGCAAAATCTTCGTGACATATTTTCAAGCACGATTTATCTACAATCATATCCGAGGCTTGTCATAGATGTAATAGACGGTAGTGGTCATTTAGCGCAAGGTAAACTACTAGTTAGTTTCATATTTGTGGTGGTAGAACTAATTTAGTTCGACCGGGAAGACACCCTCATAATCCTCTGTGAAGCAATTTATTGTGTTTCGGCTTGGAAAGGCGTGGTTGCCGGCTACACTTAAACGCGAGGCGAACATCTTAAGGGTAGCAAAGCATCTGTGGTCAATATCAAGTACGATTCACTCGTACTCGAGGATGATCACTAATGTCCATGGGCGGCAGTGACCACTTACCATCAGGTGGACTTCATGCTCTTTTGCTACCTTAAGACAATAAAAAAGGTGTATTACAAGCTTGTTTCATATTTCAAGTACTCGATAAAAATGACGTCTTGATAGTTTCAATGGAAGAAGAGAAGAGAAGAGACGTGCAGAGCAATCGATTTGAGTTATGTAAACTGCGCAACAGCGAATCAAGTTTCCGATCCATTCATGTGCAGCCAGGGTCTATGACCGCTGACATCACCATACGACCAATTTCGCTGACTCTCAATGTTGTCCATATAAGCATGTTGTTTACCATTCGGAAACAGCGCTAAGTTGTAACAAAGAACGTGAATATCTGTATGTTACATGTTTTTCCTCAATTTCAATTAATATCTTAGAACGATGAGATAAAACGTTTTTGTGAGCGTGATTGGTATGCTGCTTAGCTCCTAAAATATTACAAGTATTAATTGTAATTTTAGAACTAAATTGCTTCTGAATATCCGATTTAACACAAGGTATTTAAAAACTTTACAAATTTTGATGATCTTGACATTGTTGGTGGAATATAGTTGGAGGATCATCAAAGTTATATCCAGTTTGGGCTTAATCGATGCGATATGGATAGACCCTATATCCAGAAACGATTTTGGGTTAGTTTGATTTACTCTCTAACCGAAGTCGAGGCTTATACTGAGTATATAACTTAGTAACACATTAATTACTCCATGTTATCATTCATCATCATCATCTGCATTACAGACGGGTCTCCATTGAGAAAGATTTTAGGCCTTAGTCCACTGCGAAGTCCCGCGCTGGCGCAGTGCGAATTAGTAAACTTCACACACACTTGAGATTTTTATCTACAATGTCTTTTTTTTCTTTCTCTCTTTCTTCTCTTGTAAGTTTCCTCATGATGTTTACCTTTTCGAAAAACAATTGATAAACTTTAAGTTATAAATCCTGTTATCATTACACTGAACTACGTATGCTTATCATATTTGAATTTGTTGAAATTGTTTGTTACAGTTTTATTTTACATAATTGATTAATATATCATCAGATAAATCAATGATGAATCCAGCCTTAAATAGAGATAGGTACTTTAAGTTTTTCATCCGTCTTCAAAGGCGCCAAGCTATTATAAAATTGATTTAGAAAGTTATAACCTATCGATATACTTGACGAACTGCCAGAATTACTTGACGAAACATCAATTGCCAAAACTTCAGACAAAATACATCACGTGCGTTAAATGATCAAAACTATCGATTGCCAATACTTCAAAGCATTTCTATCGCGGACAATGTATAGCAATTGCCAAAACTCCAATAGCATCGAGGATACCAAGCCCATTGTGTGGGATTGTGTCCTTGCGACGCGCCCACGCCTGGCCCACGCGGCGCCCACACACAATCAAGCACTTTCGTTAAGTCAAATTGCTTAATAGATTTATTTATGTGGGGAAAACTATGCTGTGTCGCCCATTAAATGCACCACTCAATAGATCACTCTGCATTTTATGGCGTAGAAAGTGGAAATCAGGGAGTGGGAAATTTCTTTGCAAGATCTAATTGATTCTTGCGGCGAGGGCTTGTTGATTGACCATGATACCTACGATCTTGGGATGCCAGAAATATTCAAGTGATATAGATTATTTGTTTTGGTTTGAAACTGAATCAGCAGTAGGTGTAAATATTGGCAATGAAGGGGTTGATTTAAAAAAAAGTATCAAATTATTTGTCCTTCCATTTGACAACTTTAAATCAATCTCAAACATAAGTAGAAGCATCTTTTGAAGGCAACGTTTCAAAGATCACTGCACCATTTAGTAAAGAATTTCTAGATCGGCAAGCTACTACGATCCCCACTTAGATACGTCAGGAATCTGGTTTACCGCGAGGCTGCTGCTGACCTTCGCCATCCGGTTAACTAGGAGATAGGCTTACAGGTTTCTGGTTTATGTTTCCTGTGTTTACATCTAACTTATATACTGTGTCAGCTCCTTTGTTTATACAACAACTTTTCAAAAGAGTTACATCGCAAGGTAAGGGACCTTGCTCCACATACCCAACACCATAATAATTAAACCATCTGAGACTAAAATTAAACTTTAAACAGTTATCTATGGAAGAATTTGCGAATATTTTTGTGGAAGATTTTAACCATACTCCAAAGATGTTTCACGTGACTTTAATCTCGGCTCTTATTGTTATCTGGACTAAGCGAGGTTACTCTAACGTGTATGTTTTGTCAAACTACACCTTGATTTTAACTACAGTTCCTGTATATTAGATAATACAGTCTTGATAGATTGAGTCTTTTATGTACGAAAGTAACACGCGTTATTTTATTCTCATTGCGCTCTTTATAATTACAGGCTTTATAAATTAATTGCTTGTAAGTGTGTTTCTATATGATGATTATATACATTTATGTATGTTCGTTTTAACCTACATAAACGTTACTAGATTTATCGCTCATAAAGACATTTATAGCAAATTATTCTGCTTGAAGTTAGCGTGTCGCGGACCGGGCACCTTATAGCCATCTAAAATTACTTCACTATTATCTATTTCTGTTCCGAGAGCCATCTGACCTAACCCAATTGTTCCATCTCAGTTTAGTACAATATTGTATATATGAGCACCAATTCTATTACACGTTACGTTACGACATGTTTCGTCATAGTCCGCCCACTTCCTATGGCGTTTGCCAATTGATACACTTTCTCACTGATAGTCCACAAGTGCCGTTCCGGTCGGTCTTATATTAAAAATATCTGCTTATAATAGTATCGATCGCATTGCTTACGATCACGCTTCTCTGGGCGTGCACGCCATTATTTTTGTACGATACGTTTTGAAAGAAGTCGTGATTGGTCTTTTAGTTTGTTTTAATTGTTCATTTACTTCTGGTGTTTCAATATTATCTTAGCAATCTGTTTAACTATTAATATCTATGGTCATTTTATTTATAGCTTTCATTTTGTGCTCATCATTTTTAAAATGTAATATTCTGTTTATTGTAAAAAAAAATATTTGGAACATTACTAAAGAGATTATTAACATTAATTTATTAACACTTTACCTAATTGATCCATCAATTGCTTGAATGATATGTATTAACTGTTCGAAATATAATTCAATTTACAGAAATATCAAAATTTTAATACCCACTTTAATCACTAATTCTGTGCGATGTAGAGTTTAGTATAATAATCTTCGAATGATAATCGCCTAAACTATCATCTGCATTTTTTGTGAAATATGCTTTAATTATTACTTTAAAAAATAGAAACTATGAATAATATTTGTATATTTTTCAAGTTTCATAATATACAATTATAATAAATTGTAGGCTTTATCACATAAACAAATATGTATTTACGTTTAAATGTATTTTGAAAAGAAAAGAAAAGTAAATAATAAATTAAATTTCTACGCTTATTGACTACGTTAAAATTTTCTGTTTTGAATGCAATTTATACACGAAGAATTACACAGATATGTTTTTCCGGGAATCGAACTCATAACCCATCCATATTAAATGGAAAAGAGCCTTCTAATGCATTTCTAATTATCCCCAACATATCGTCCATCGGGATGAAACGTTCCTTATGAATAATGAAACGCCATAAAATTCATGAAGCAATAATAGTTACTTAGAACTAATAGTTTTCAACGGTTTAGCACTTAAAATTCCTTCCACTTTTTCCAAAGACCATTAATCCTACCTCTGTTTGATTTCTTCATCCTTAATCAATTTCACAGTTAGCCCTTTCGCGGTCGGCTCCGTCGCGCTAAATTCCGATCAAACTGCGGACGGCGTGTTTTTGCATCCACGCACTTTCTTCTCTCTACTTGTACTTTCTCGCGCCCGCACTATCTGTACGAACACCTGTTTCGCCAAACTCATCGGTTGGACTGGATTCTATAAGGATTTGATCTATATTTTCTTTTCTACCGATTTTCGTATAATCCCAAGTTTTAAGGAATATTAAACCATATAGATTTAAGGCTAAGATAGCTTTTAAATCATTAGTTATAATGAAGCGAAACCGAGTGAAGAATTGAATTTTTGGGGAATTTTATTAAGAATTTTATGAATAGTTAAGATAACACAGCGGGCTATTGAAAAATATATAATAGAAAAAATGGTTTTTACTAATGTTTCAGATGTATTGTATGGTTTATATACATTCTATGACTCAAGAATATTCTAATGTTTGTGATGTACATTACCATTTTAATGCTTTAAGTTTACTCTTACTGGTTTAGCTTAACAAGTTTATAGAAAATGAATGTACGGTTTGATGTATCCATTGTTTCATAATAAATAAAAGTGGATTACTAATATCGACACGGTGAACATATGTTATTACATAACATAAGTGGTTTATTAATAGAAATAACACTTCTATGGTTTCATTTGCTACATCTAACAGATAAACGTGTACAAGTGAATTCATGTTTACTCTTTCAATTTCATAGTAACACAAACACGGCCTAATGTGTTTATACATATAAGTAATATCACATTTTCCTTCATCTCACCACTCGCCTGTAATGACCTATTTCCATGATGTATTTCGACTGACGTAGCCTTAGTTACATTTAAAAATTCTTATTTAAAAGCATTATCTTTTGAATGTTGGTTAAAGTTTATATCGTTTTGTCGTTATATCGTTTGTGTAATAAAAGATTTATTTTCTTTTCAGGTAAATCTTCCAACAATAGGAACAATAATATCATACAATACCGCCTAGCACAAAATCGACGAAAAGGTTTGTGTATCGTAATAATGTTTAAGCCTACTCTATAAACCTAGTAAAAGTTAAAACGTTGCTACATTATCTGTTCAAATATGCATTAATAAGATTTATCACAATCACATTCCATTTTCCCCAATACTGGGCACACATCAAGTCTCAGAAAGAAAAGGATTTAGGCAACAGGCCATCAAGTTGACAATGTAAATTACTGGACTTCACACATCTTTGAGATAAAATTTGAGTGTAAGTTTCCTCATGTGTAACGCACATAACTTTTAAAAATCGGAGATGTCTGGGATTCGAACTGCGGCCTTCTGTGAAAGAAATGTACTTTATATTAACTCTTTGACAAAAATAAGATCTTTATGCGTTGCTCTTATATTCCCCATTCCGATATTTATAATAACCAGGTACTATACAAATATACCCTTCAATCCGATTCTGCGTAAATGTATTATTAGCAAAATGATTCAACAATACTTCGTACACGTGTAATAATACTGAAAGAGATCGTCAAGGAGATAAATTGAAATGTAACATAGAAGCACTCAATTATATGTATATTGTTTGTGATGCGCACATCTCGGTATAATTTTTCCTTGTCACTGGCGTTATCTGATAAGGTAGGACACACGGTGGTGATGAGTTATCTACGACACAAGGTCAGGTTACCGTATTGTGTATGATTACGACCACCAATGCAATTAGATCTGCGGTTGACGCTTACAATCGTGAAGAATTCATTAGAGCAATATGAGATATACGAGGCTGTTAACGATTGTGGTATAACTTGAAGGCGTATAACTTTACTCGTAAAGTTTTTACTAACTTCGACTTTTTCGCTTGGAGACCTATACGACACTTTTCACAGATGTCCCGGACAGCACATAGTTATCACTTTTACTATTTTAATCGCTTTAAAATCGCAAAATCTTGTCAATTATTTTGTGTCACTGTCTCAACCTTTGTCTTAATGACTTTCTTATCTTTGACGTAATCGCTACAGAAAATATTCATTAGGATTTTGAAAAGATGACTACTAAGTTTAAACATTGTTCACCTTTTGTCAATAATGTTATCTGTAGGTGATACATGACAAATACACATTGTACTACGTATTTAAGTTTTATGTAACTGAAGTCTGTTTTATTGTGCTGTCGTGATAAATTACCAGTGATAAAAACTCGCGTCAGTTGGTGATCATGGAAATATGAAATAACATTTTGAATTCATATTTTAAATCACTGAAGCGTTATAGAATCACATAACTTATGTCACCTTTACTTTTTATGTGATCCTTTTGTCTGTAAGGCTATGCAAATCTAAGACATCTGAGTTCTAACTAAAGTGGACATTGAATTTTCTATCGTCTATTGAGTGTTAAAGAGCCACATATTAGTATTATCTGCTTGTATTGTATATTAATGATTAAACCAGTACAAATAGCTTTCTGAGTTGGGATACTACTATAATAAGGCAGTTGCAGTTGAATCCTTTGATAAAAAAGTTTTTTTTGCCCTTTGAACAGCAGTCAGCTTATATTTTGGCCCAGATTTTACTGACGATTTCGAAAATTAATTCCATAATTATTGTTGTCAACATCGATAACGCTATCAGCGTTGATATCGCATTCGTGCTCCAGTTCATTGTTTTCAATTTTTCTCTACGCTCGACTATCACAAGACAACGAATTGTTGTTCTGCCGAGTGATAATGTCACATTGTTGGAGTTTTTGCGTGTCCGTGCCGTTTTGCCAATGACTGATTACAGTTACAATTGCTTCTGCACGAGCATTACTGATACCTTTGTAACATCCAGCCTTTTGTGTTTTATTACCGGTAACGAACTGATATCGAAGATAACTGACGTACCTACGAGTATAACGTCTGCCACGTCGTTTAAAGATGGATTGTCTCTATTGTATGTTTTATCATCTCTATACAAATTGTGTTGTGTTCAAATCCACGTGATTACGAACACATGTACTCGGTACATAGATGCGAAGTAAAATATTTACAATATGAATAACAAGCTGTGCCCGCGGCTCCGCCCGCTATCCCTCCTTTTAGGGGTTGAATTTTTATGGCCTAAAATCTGGCCGGGGATCTTCTCGACAGAT
>DWNR01000241.1:0-22753 GCA_018250455.1 Polygonus leo | reverse complement strand
GCCGGCGATGCATTGGCGGTCCCTCTGGTGCTGCAAATGTCCACAGGCGACGGTGACTACCTACCATAGGTACCATAGGTAGCCCGTCTGCCTTATCGCTAGGT
Organism: Polygonus leo; assembly: GCA_018250455.1. Lineage (NCBI taxonomy): Eukaryota > Metazoa > Arthropoda > Insecta > Lepidoptera > Hesperiidae > Polygonus > Polygonus leo. Next base: position 22,649 of record DWNR01000241.1, on the reverse strand, counting down.
TTAGATATATATATAAAAAAAAAAAGTATTAGGTAAATGATACACCAAGATATTATTTTCGTAGGTGAGTGATACACGGGGGTATATTAATTTGGACAAGCGATATGTTAGTTTTGAAATATGGGCTTTGTGATACGTTAAGTCAGGGGTTCCCAATCTTTTTCAGTTCGCAGCGCACTTAAAATTTGGTATTATGACACGGCGCCCCCTAGTTACTCGAAACAATGATGCTAGGTCCATATCCACAAACATTGTAACCAGGGATGTTAGGGAGCTCCGTAACCGTAACCGAAACTATCGGATATCCGACATAAAAAGTTATCCGTAACCGAATCCGAAATAAAAGTTTCGTATAGTATCAGATAGAGGCGGGGGATATGATTGTTATGTCAAACTTAAATAATTACGAGTATAGTATTTAAATAAATATTTGCAATGTGCATTCCAAATTTAATTCTAATTTTAATATTTTCTTCAAATATACAATTACATTTTAAGTAGATGAAACACAATATTCATTAAATATTTGTCATTTTTATTTATAATAGCTGTAATAATTACTCAGCAATTGGTGACAAATAAATATAACCATTTTAATAGCTGTTTGTATTGTACTTTTGAAATTCTTTAAAAGTCTAATATCCGTAACCAAAATTATCCGAAACTAATGGATAATCCGAAATTATTTCATATCCATATACATATCCGGTATAATAATAATTCTAATATCCGTATCCAATCCGTTTCCGAAATTTTATATCCACAACATCCCTGATAGATATCTACATAAACACATGTATTGTATCTGTGATTTTAAATAGTTTTAATAATTACATGAAAGTGGAAGTTACATGAAAAGGTTTCCACCTTTTCAGAAAACAACCACTACCTTGAATATTGTAAATATATGGAATAAAGAGTAAGTTATAAAAAAATAAAGTTTTCTAGTACAATCTATACATACATGGATGAAATGAACTTAATGGCAATAACCAGCTGTGTAAACAACTGATAATTCATTATTATATTTTAAGGCCGTTCGCGAACGATACATGCTCTGAACATATTGAAAGCGAAGTGTCTAGTGTAGCTTAACTATAGTAGTTAAGATGTTCAATCACCATTTCGATTCACCTACATGATAAGTAGGACATAATGCTTACAAGATGCGTAATTTCACACGTATGTTGCGATTCTCATAAAATTAATACAACAATATCGTAATAAGCAATAACTTAAGGCGGAACTCACAAACTGGAGGTCAAAAATCTTGACATTTTCTTATTTTAACGTAGTGAGAGTGAAGGGAACCCCTTACTGTAATCATATGTGACTAACTCAACGTTCTGGAAAACACGAAACAGTGACTCTTACCCTGACGAAATTATCAAATCTTACCTTCTTGTGGTTGGAAAATCCTCTGAGCTACGTTTTCCTTTTGTTTCGAGTCAGATGTCATTCGTAATCAACACTGCACATATTATCTGAACCACTGTACACAAGATCTCATCGATTTTCTCCACGCCAAGTCCAAAACAATGGCTGTCTAAGCATACAATGTAAACAATAAGTCGTATTAACAAACTAAGCAAAAACTACGGATCTAAAGGAAATAATCGTTCAGAACATATATTTTTCCCATAATATTTCTCACTGAACTTCACTCGCTAGTCGTGACGATACGTGCGATATTTGCTAATCTAATTCGTGCAGATAATAAATAACAATAACATTTTTAATCTCCAAGGTACACAGACTATACAAGAAACTTTTATTATTAGATAGATGTCACTTCAATAGTTATAAAAGAACATAGCCACTAGAGTGTAAAGCTAAAAAAATAATTTTAATTCCTTCAAACTAAATTGTAGAAACGTTAAAGATTATGATTATGATATCATTATATAATTAAATGTACGCCCATGTTTTATTCTGATGTATAAGCTATATTATTGTAAAGTTTCATTAAAATCCATTTAGTAGTTTTTACATGAAAGAGTAACTAACTTTCGCCTTTATAATGTTAGTAGGATAAATATAATATTGGTCATTATTTTTTCCTTCTAAATATATTTATAATCAATTTAATTGCTTATTATTAATAACATAATATACTTTTTATTTTATTATCAATCAGTTGAGTTACTGAGTTTCAATTTGTATTATGGAAAATAAACAAGCTGTTAATTACTTTGAATTACACTGTTAATACTTAAAAAGAATCACGAAGCTTCTTAAGTGCTTCAGCAAACATTATGTATTCGAAGACTTTATTACTGTGAAAAGTGAGCTCCGTTTCCCTTGAAAATTACATCTGACTTCAACAGAGGTATTTAAAAAACAGAACCGTTACATTAAATATGAATTCAAAGATAGATTCTTACATATTCAGTCATAAATTAAAAACAGGATATAACACAACAACTTCCACCCCTACACAACACCCATAAGTGCGAGTGAGAATAGATACTTGCATAAACTTCTTTATTCGAGCTCAGAATATTTTCGTAAGCAAATGCGAAATAATGGTGATAACGAATATTTTCTGGAACATTCCATGAAAAAGAAATTTTTAAATAATTTTCTTTATTGGGGGTAATATCAACAAATAAAATATATCTATAGACAAATTAAATATCGAGCGAGTAATTTCGCTTTCGTAACAACAATCATCCTACCATAGACAATCAACAAACTGAAATGAAAATGTCCGTCGTAAAAGATACGTTTTTATTTTTCATTGTGACTGTGTAAGGATCGTGGCTAGATATGTAAACTGTTTTACAATATTTGCATAGATTAAAGTGTTAATGATTTGCAAAAATGATTGTTCAAGAGCCTATACAAGTAAGTGAAATATAGAGAAAATTACAAACTGTCAATCAACTTATTCCAACCCTGTGTTCATATAATCATATACAGCGTTTTAAATTTTCACAGGTTATCATTTGGGATTGTCTCAATAACTATGAATACGACAATGCTATATTTTTGGCTGAGAGATTACATGCTGAAGGTAATTATAAATTCACTGTTGCTTACCCTCAATCATTGTTTTTTACCAATCAATAAGTTTAATTTATATATATTTTTTTTAATCTACATAATTACTGGATTACTAAAAAGCCAGTTGGACGTTTTAGAAACAGAATTGTGACAGGAAACATTTTAAGTAGGCAGCTATCTTTTATGCATGTTTGAAATGCAATTCCTTCAAGGACTATGTGTACAATAAAACAACGTAGAATATCAAAGTAACGTCTTAAATTTTTAATATAAATAAAAGCTTTTTTTAGTGATATTATATTAAATGATTCAGTAATTCATACTACAAACTTAAATGATGTTATGTTACTTATTGATTAAATCAATTATACATTATTGTACACCATAAAAGTAATCAAATTATGGAAACAAAACAAAAAACATATTAATATCTCCAGTATTTATTGAATCAATCCTTTCATCTATTATTCCTTGATTATGTGGTTATTCTTTTTTTTTGCAGTGACATCAGAAGAAAGTGCATTTTTATTAGGAACATGTTACTATAGAGCTGGACGGGTAAATGAGGCTCACCATTTACTACAAAATCTTCCTTTGACTCTACCACAGGCACGGTTTCTTTTAGCCAAATGCTCTGTAGATTTGAAATCGTAAGTTTTTTTTTTATGATGAGATATTTATTATTAGTTTACAAAACGCTTATTTAATTTTAATGCAAAGACAGATTGTAGAAAGATTTTTTGTAAATAAAGAGGGAATAAACAATGGTACTGCTGACTTGGATATCAAATTTATCTGATATTTACACAATGGACCTGAGGTTGAAAATATGATATGCTTTAAGATACATTGTATATGTATACATTATGTTTAAATATGTTCAGCTACCTCTCCTGCTGTTATTAACTCACCTTATAATGTATTTGCCAGGTGGTAGAACTCATTTATTTTGATCGGGGAGGTACCACCGCCACCCTCATAATCCTCCATAAAGGAAATTATTGTGTTTCGGTTTGGAAAGGTGTGGTTGCTGGCTACACTTAAATGCGAGGCAAACAGCTTAGTCCTCAAGGGTAGCAGCAATGCATCTGTGGTCAGCCTTAACTATGATTTAATCGTGCTTGGGGATAATCACTAATATCCATGGGCAGCATTGACCACTTACCACCAGATGGACTGCACGCTAGTTTGCTACTTTGTGACGATTAAAAAAATGTATATATTAGTGTTGTGTTAAATTGTCAAAATCTGTAACAAAACCTGTTTATCATTTAACCATCTCTGTCATTACAACCAACCAACCAAATAGATAATAATAGGGATAGCAACATAATTATGGTCTTATCTTGATTTTGGCATTATGTCACACATTGTTACAGGTATAAAGATGCAGAAGTCGCTTTGGGAACAAATTTAGACATAGTAGCATCAGAATTTGGTGAACAAGCTCCATATGCCTTACAACTGCTTGCAAAAATTTACAACATAACAGAGAGAAGAAACAAAGCTGCAGATGCACATCGGAAAGCACTATCATTAAATCCTTTTATGTGGAAATCATTCACTCAACTTTGTAACATGGGTGAGAAGGTGGATCCTCATCAAGTATTCCAAATTAATAATACTGAGTTTTCGTTTGGTGTTTCAACATTAGTGAATCTAGTCAGCAACTCTGAAAATATTTCTATCATTAACACCAACATTCCTAACAATACAGGTGTGAATGCAAATGTTACACCGAATAATGTAGCAATGAGGACTCCAATGGCAATGTCTACAAGTATTACCCCTGAGACCCAAGTACCTGTTAAGCGTATGCATAGTGTATTCAGTGGTATGGCGCCAATACCATTTTCACCGTCTTTTGGAATGTTGCCAATGGAAGAATCTCCAGTTTTGTATACACCAACACTCACCGACTCCAATGAGCAAAAAGCTATACCCAAGATTGTAAACTCCTTAAGAGTACAAATGGGACAATTGAAAGACGCTGTGTTTAGTCCTGCGCCAAGATGTACATTGGGGCCAGCACCAAGAAGATCATCTAGGTTGTTTAGTAACAATAATAGTAGTTATTCTGTCAAAGAAAATAATAAGTCTCCAAGTAGGAAATTTGTAGCACCAAAGAGTCCTTCTAGAAAAAACAAACAGCGCTCTGCAAAAAATTTAAAAACAAATTCAGTTGACTCAAATGAAAGAAATAAAAACATTGAATCTGTCACACCTACTATTACTCCTAAAAATTCTAATGGGTTAGCTTTACTGAATCTATTAAGAGAGTTAGGAGAAGCATATAAATCCCTAGCTTTCTTGGATTGTAAAAATGCCATTAAGCTGTTTCAAGAAATACCAATTAGACAGTTAAATTCACCTTGGGTCCAAACGATGATCGCTCGAGCGCACTACGAAGTATCACAGTTTGAAGCAGCTGCCAAAATATTTACAGAAATCCGAAAAAACTACCCAAACCGCACAGAAGGCATGGATATATATAGTACCTGTTTATGGCACTTACAGCGTGAAGCGCAGCTTTCTGCATTAGCACAAGAATTAGTAGAATTGGATAGGAGTAATTCAATCGCATGGTTGGCTGCGGGCAATTGCTTTTCATTGCATAAGGAACGCGAAACGGCGTTAAAGTTTTTCAAACGCGCTGTCCAAATAGATCCCGATGCTGCATATGCTCACGCTTTATTGGGTCACGAATATGCGGTAGCTGAAGAAACAGATAAAGCTTTGGCGAGTTTTCGAACGGCCGTCAGCATCGATCCAAGAAATTATGTCGCATGGTTTGGTATAGCAACAGTTTATGCGAGACAGGAGCGGTGGAAGGCCTCAGAAGTTCATATACGACGCGCTCTTGCCATTCACCCACATTCAGGAGTGCTTAGATGTCAGCTTGGTTTAGCGCAAGCGGCTTTAGGTAAAATGGATCGAGCTCTGGCTACTTTAGAAAGAGCTGTAGCATTAGATACAGAAAATCCCTTATGTCGTTTCCACAGAGCATCTGTGTTATTACGTGCTGGACGTCCTCAGGATGCATTAACGGACTTACACCTTTTAAAAGACATAGCGCCCAGAGAATCTTTAGTGTATTATTTACTTGGTAAAGTTCATAATAAACTAGGTAACTCACACTTAGCTCTTATGCACTTCAGTTGGGCAACGGATTTAGATCCTAAAGGTACTGGTGGGCATATAAAAGAAGGCTTTGACCCTTCTAAACAGGAAGATCCGAGACCCGAAAGGTCAACTTAAATGTAATTGAAATGAACAAATGCAGGACTAAAGATTACGAATTCGCCATTTGTTAGTAGGCGATGTAGTCATACTTGACTGACTCGTTGTAAATATCGCGCTCACCTATCGAGCTCTCGATTGACACCAAATCTTCCAAATATAGCTTTATGGAGATTGATAGGTGTGTGGTGGCATTTAGTTGCTGTAGTAATAAGGGCGTATGTGGATTTGTTTATATAGAGTAAGATGTGGATATTCCTAACAATATCCTAGTTATTATATATCTTGTATAGCTAATAATACCTAGAATAGTAAAATATAACTAAAGATGATGCTGCTTTTTAAAGACCTAAAACACACAGGGCCTTGATCTCAATGTGGTGTTTTTGATTTATTAATATGAATAACGTAAAATAATTAAAATTTGGATGTTGCAATTTACTGTAATACAATAACAAATAATGAGATACAAAATATTTCCAATCTTTTCTATATATTTATTTTAAAAATATATAACAGCATAAAATAAATATATTAGAGCCTTGGTGCTCAGAATCTAAAATTGCAAACCTGAGACGAACATATACAACCGCTGGCGGTGTTTGACAGTCACTAGGCTTATGTGAAACAATCAATATTTATCTATCTACAAAATTAACTATAAAATTATTTTAATGCATGCAGTTTTTTTTATTTTTTGTACATGATAATTTGATAATGACAATTAATGCAATTCACATTCTTAGTTGCAAATTCTATATTTGAATCATCTAGAATAAACATAATGTAAAGTTGTTATCGTGTAACAGTATCCCGAAACTTAGATGTTAGAATGTCCACGAAGTTATTTTCGTGTCTATGTATGTATGTACAAAAAGTATAGCACCGTTTGTCTCTTCAAATCACCAATGAACTGCTAGCTCTGTGACATGTTTAGACCACCTAAAATAAATGTGAACGTAAAAAATCAATCTATTATATTGTTTTATTTACCACTAATATTGATTAGTATTATTGTACAAATAATGTTTTATGTAACTATTTATCTATTTATGTATATGGAGTAAATACGGAGATATAAGCCATTAAATCTATTAAATATTTTTACTTTATTCTTGACTTAAGAGCGCCGTGAGAACATTAATAAAAATAAAGACAATAATTTACAAAAATATATGTTTCATAGACTATTATTTGTTATTATAGTTGATTGATATGCATAGTTGATTTTACATTATTGATTCACTCAGATCCTGTCAATGTTTATGTTGTTGCACAAATTCAAAATAATATGAAAAAAATCGTGCACAAATAAATTATATTAGCGTTTTTTTATTAATCCACGGAAACTATAATACGAATTTAATAAGCCTTTTATATTTTAATGTATAAAATTATAAAGAGGAAAGATTTATTTGTTTAATCTACAGTTTTTTAATATGCACATAAAGTCGCCGATATTAGTTGTAATGTATTAAATTGTGACTAGGTTCACAGAAGCAAAACTAACATAAATCGATTTATATGCTGTAGCTATACAATGGTTTCATGGAAATTAACATTAATTACAGATTAATTAAGCCTTGATACTGATTTACTATTTTAATTCTAAGAAGTAGGTACATGAAATGAATCCAATATTTGACTATGGTAGGAATTTATTTCTTTTTCTCAAAATATCTTACTTAATAATCCTTATAAATAACAATTAGATCTAGCATTCGACTTATTATGTAGCTCGTATTATTATATTTTGTATAAAAATAATGCTTTCAAAAAAACATTTTTTTTAATGACTCCTGGTAATGTACAAGATCAATGTACCTATATGTTTATTTAATAGAAATTTTCTTTAATTCAATATAAACCCCACTTAAACTGTCTATGTAGATTAATACCACACCATCTTCGTAATCATTCATCACCGAATCATCCATCACGCGAAGTCAAATACACCTTAGAAAACATTGTTATGTAAATTTCTGTATTATAGAATCCAAGGCTTTTCTGACAGTGGGGTCATTTAACAATTTGTTCTGGGTCGGCGGGGGCGCTGCCTGCGGCTCGGCGGCGGGCGGCGGGGCTTCGGTCTTCGTCATCAGTTTCTTATCATTCAAGATGCTCAGGATTCTCTGTTGGAGATCGACTTGAGTTTTGTTGGGTGGCGTTGGGTTGACCGGCTCCCCTAATTCTATTTTAAACTGTTGTTCTCTACGTTCCTGTGGAAATAGGTAAATCCATATAGTAAATTAAATTGATAAAAATACATACTTATTTCCTTCAACAAAAAAATGTGAGAAGAAGAGAAGAGAAAAAGTAGAAAGAACAGTATTAGTATGGGCATAGCCTATGAGAATCTGTAACTTTTTAATAACTTCTGATGTCGTTTCAAAAATTCCTATAAAAAAGGCCAATTCAAAACCTCGTAGCAAATGAATACGTTATGTTTTGGTGATGCGTGGTTGCCGACTATACTTGCATTTGAGGCGAAAATCTTTATTCTCTGGGGTGGCAATTGTATTTAACCTCTATACGATTTATTGGTTCTTGGGAATGATTACTAAAGTTCATGGGCGGCTGTGGCCACTTACCATAAGGTGGACTGCATGCCCGTTTATTACCTTTTTACGATAAAAAAAGATTAGCAACTAACCTGCAGATACTCAATGACCTTATCGTACTGTAGCACGGTGAGCGTGCGTCCATCGGCCAGCTGCCCCAGCAGCGCGTACACGGCCTCGCGGCCCGACGAGCCGCCGCGCTGCACCTCCTGGAAGTTGCGCGACAGCAGCTGCAGCGCGTCCTCCACTGGCATGTTGCGGTGTTCTGCGCAAATACAAAAACGATACATCCAAATACGATTATTTTAAGAAAAATATCGATTTTCGAATCGAATCGAATCGGATCACAAAAATCGAAAAGTAAAAGATTGATTCAGTGAAAATCGTTTTTTTTTTTATTTTTTTTTATATAGCTGTATGTTAACACTTGCTTTGTGTGGCTGTTATTTTTTCAAGCAAGATTATTTGTTTGTAAACATGTATACAAAAATTTTTGTTAATTTCATGGATTGTACAATCTAATTGCAAAGCAAACTTGTGTCCTGTTATTTCGCAAGTGCCATAGAAAAATTCCTATCCACATGAAGACAAAGAAACTACATATTTTTTAAAGATGATAGTTAATATTGAGCTCGAAATGTCGTGCACAATGATCGATGAACGATTGAATTTCATACTTACACCTTATAGAAAATATCATCCATTTTTATCATGAACTCGACCAAAGCAGGATAATTGAAGGCAATTACGAATTTATTTAATGTATATTGCGTTCGTTGCAATAATGATCTAACCTTGTGGTAGCCCATGCAGAATTGTTAGCGTCAGAGATCTATTTTCCTGGTTCTGCGGCATGACTAGAATCGCGTAAAGGCATCCACGAGAGGCGATATTTCCCAACACTTTTCCAATAGGAACGTCTTCCATCGGGAATAGTAAGTCGACGACAATGCCTAAGCGCTTCAATCGACCTTCGATGTATTCCGCATACTCTCTGTAAATGAGAAACATAACGTTCAATAACATGACTGATATAGTTGGTAACATCGCTTATCAATCAAGAGAAGTTCGCCAAACAAAAAACGCTCAAACAATATTTACATACATATGTTACGCTCAACGACCGAAAACGCTCATTGAGTGAGAAAATATTAAAAATTCACAACGTGGTCACAGAATAATCTACACATAGAGATAATCGTGTTATGGCTCTAATGAAAACGCTCACGATGCGTTATAGCAATGACGGAAACATCACATAGCGTTTGTATCGTGGCTGAAGTTTGTCGAATACACGCTTTTTCGGTCTTTGGGCGCAACATACATATATCAAAAAGCAAGAACGGCCTATATACATTAAAGGCAATTAATTTGCAGAATTTAGATTTAACTATCAATTCAGTTGCATGGAGAAATTAAATTATAATTAAATATTATTTCCGTAGAAAAACAATGTAAACAGAGGCACGTTTAGTTTTTTTTTTTAAATTTAGTTTGCATTTAAGAAAAATGTCAACTTACGTAAGTCCTTTCGACACCACGATGATCTCACAGTCATTTCTTTCTGGAACTGGTAGAGCTCTGGGGTATTCCGGCTGTGGGTACCCATAGCCAGGTCGATCTGACCAATCACCAACTGTTAGTTTCTTATTAATTGCGTATAAATAGTATCAAATGATTATATAGTCCACCTATCACTAGGAAATTTATAAACTATTTCGTAATCATAATAATTTGTGATAAACAAAGTTCAAGAGACCTTGGAATCAATAGTCTTAGATCTTGGTAAAGTAGGTGGACTATATAAACGTTCGTAAAGTAATTAAGTAACCTAATTGAAATAAACAGATCAGATAGAAATGGCCAACGATATGAAGACATTTGGTTATATGACTCATATCGCAAGGATATCCTTAATACTAACTAAGGAGTAATTATACTCACTGACGACTATAATTAGAGAGTATTTGGTCTGTGATCCAAAAAAAGGAGTGTTCAATCGTCACCATTTAACTATCTGATCAATCTTAAGACATATTTTGTAGTACGCGAACCTGAGAGAGGTTCCCGAAAGCCGGCCCCTCGGCCGCGAATGCCCCGGCCTCTGGGCGCCCCCCGACCACGTCCTCTCTCTGGCCTGCTCTTAATATACCCTTCGTCGACTTCTTCATCCCTGTAACCTGTTAAATATTGTCAAATTATCATGTAATTATTTTAAAACTTTAAAAACTTTTGAAGTGTTATTGTGTAATTCGCTTCACAGTTGGCGCGGAGATCCCTTTTTTTACGAATGTGTAGTTGCTATTGGCTCTTCTGGCCTTTACAGCTTCACCGAGCGTTTAAGGCAAGCCAACTAAGGGCTATGCCGGGAAAGAAGACCTAGGCTAGAAGGGGAGAGATGGGCTCATACGTCGTCTATTCCATCCGGATTCAGTGGGACTTGAGATGGTCTAAGTCATCTCTTTCCAACAGTGGATTTGCACTGGGCGGAGAGATCCCTAAACTACATTAATACATGGCTTCTAAATGTTCACCTTCTTGAGAAATTTCTTTGTAATCAGCTATTAATGATCATAATTCGTAGATCATCATGATTGTCGAACATACATTTTTTACCCAAAGGCGTAGGCATTGAAATATGTGTAAAACCGGAATGGAACCAGAAAATACTTCTAGATGAACGTAAAACATCTTCATTTCTGATTGAGAATTAAATAAAAAATTACGACCATAATTATATAGAAACCAGTTTACCTACAAACTTATAGTCAGTCCTTTTTGGAGGCTAGTTAAGTACGGATAAGGCTTGTAATATTTTGGATATATTTTATGTTTGGGTGTATTATTTGTAAGCTTTTCTCACACATATTTTGATAAGGACAATTGATATATTTTACTCATGGCAAGACGTTTGAATTCATTATTTAATTTTATTTCATATTATTTAATTTAGTTATATTTTTTGTTTTTCTTAAGATTAGTATTGGATTAGATTTTTTATGGTTTTTAGATTATTTTTATGAGCTCAGGTCCGAGAGGAGACGTGGACGTGGGCCCGGTGATTTTAATAAATTTTATATTTCCAAAATAGTCAAATACATATATTCATATAATAAATTATTTGAGGCAACGTGTAAAAAAGCGCGTGTGTTGCCTTAAAAAAATCCATGTGGCCTATTGCGTGCAAACTGGCCGATAGAGGCGCTAGTGTAGTGTGTGGTCTCTGAAATATTGTTTTTCATAGGTCGAGGGCGATTTACGCGGGCTTATTTCTAAATTTTACATCTCTTAGGTTCTGCAAAAGATTCCCAACAAATAATGTTGTAATAATTAGAATACTAATTATTTCAAATGAATGTCAGAACTTTAAAAGCGGTATCAAGGAAAAGAAGTGCATAATGAATCTTTTATTCTTATAAACATTTGTTTTTTTTTTCGAATAAAACGGACAACTCCATATATTATTTAAAATTTAATTGCAAACGCCCGCTGTAAAAATTTAAGAATATACTTCAGGACCTTACTCAACAGTGGCGCCTACTGGTGAACACGAAAACGGTAGCCCCAATGACATTAAATACAATAGATATATATACCTCTATACTAAATGACGGTTGAAACACATTTCAATTTATGTAATTTAGCTGTTTAGTTGGTAGCACTTTTGGTATGGTTAAAAAAATTATACATTTGTAAAAATGAATAATATTTGCATACTATTGACTTGTAAGAAATTATTTCTTTTTTCATAGACATTCCTCCATTTTTAAAAGACGCCATGTTAAACATTTTTTCCTATTTATTTCAAATTATTAATCGTCATATTAACCTACCGATAGTATCTACCGATATTTTGATCCGGATCAGACTCATATGTATCTTCACTGATTAAACTTTAGTACTACTACAGTCACGTTATAACTATGTATAATATCATTGTTTCTAACAGACTTCATGACATGACAACGACTGACCGCATAAGTACATTATAGTTCGAATCAAACCCGTTTGTATTATACATTTTTGAGCGTTAGTAATATATCTATTGCGTATGATATCATTGGGTAGCCCTTAAAGTAACAGGTTATATATTATAAATGCATTTGTAACAACACAATTAATTTAGTTTTTACGGTTTCCAGTCCCTCAGCGCTGATACCCACCACTATCATCACCATCGAACTTGGGTTTCTTTGGTTCTCGCGGGTCCTTACGGTCCTGTCGCGTCCTTACGCGTTTCCGGACGCGTTTTTGGGTGTTGCTGCTACTTCCTACCATTACTCCTGCTACTGAATTATTGGACACGTGCATGTAAATTCACGAACTGAGGGTTCCGTAGCGAACACTTAAGTTACAACTAAGTGAGAACATACTTTAATAAATCATAAAAAAGAAAAAGGTTTTTATAAAATCCTTGATTTCATACGAAGAATTTGTACATACATTAGAATGAAAGTTTGATACTGGCTATTTGTTCCGTTTTGGTATAAAATGTGGCTAACACCGTTAGAAAATCGTAAACATAAGCTATTTTTTTGTATTATAAATTATAAAAATACACAGATTAAAAACAACAATATGACACTATGTCGATCATCATTATTATGTTACTTTGGAAGGAATTAGTTTTTAAATTAACAATTCAAATTTTGTCTATGATTAATTGAAAGGTGGATTTTCCTTTGAGCCTGTATGATTCAAGTTTTAGTTTTTTTACGATATAGGTAAGTTTGTATTTATAATATTTTTTCATTTTTTTTATGCCTAAATCGTCTCAATTAATCCCTTTATTAGTCATATCCATATGTGACTAGCCTCCTTTGACTCAAGATATACAAAAATATTAATTAGGTGTTCTTGTATGAACTTACTAATATATTTGTATTTGTATAACTTACTAAAAGTTCTGACTACATTTTAACGATAAAGAAACATATAGATATTTCTGACTATAGTAAAGCAAAATGATAAATGAAAAATCTAGTACATTTATCTCTCCCCACTGTAACTACAACTACAGTGCTTAAATTCTGGAATTAAAAAAAAAAAACTTTGATTTTAATTAATTATGTATTTTTTTATTAAATTGGTTTCCCAGCTACAGAACCCTTAGTTGTGCATGGTTTCACACACACTTAGACACTCCTATACTGAAGTACATTTGAAGGTTGTAGAACTCATTTAGTTTGACAGGGGATGTACCCTGCCACCCTCATAATCCTCCGTGAAGCAATTGATTGTGTTTCACTTTGGAGAGGCGTGGTTGCCGGTTATACTTAAACGCGAAGCGAACATCTTAGTCCTCAATGGTAGCAACGCATCTGTGTTCAACCTTAAGTATGATATAATAGAACTCGGAGACGATCACTAAAATCCATGGATGGCAGGGACTACTTACCATCAGGTGGACTACATGCTCGTTTGCTACCTTAAGACGATAAAAAAAAATATAAATGTCTAATAGCAATTGTTCCACTGGCAATCTATATAATTCTATTCATAAATAACTATAAACTGAGAATTACAGACAGAAATTTAAATTACAAATTTTAGCTGGGAATCGAACCCAGGACGGCCAGTTTATCAAACCAGCATGTTGTTGGTAACACAGGTAGTGTAAATGTTGCAAATTTATGAAATTTATTACAAGAGTTTAACATTACCCTGACTTTGATCACCAATGTAGTTGCCGTAACTGTCATATAGATCATCATTATTATCATCAGGAACTACTGGCATGTTGTCGTTTAGAACAACAGCTGGGGGTAAATCGGGCTGGTCATGTCTGAAAAATAACAATTGAAAATTAGCATACTTCTTCTGTTAATAGGTACAATGACATTAGGATCTGGGATTTAGATCCTTTAATTACATATGTGTAATATGTGTATCATTAGAAATTGACTTTCACATTTTTTTCACTTTCACAGCAAAGAAAGACATTTTGGGAGCTTGAGATATTCGAAGACAAATAACATCTAAGAAGAAGAAGATCTAATAAAATCCCAAAGGTATAAGAATTTGCTTGCCGTGTTGTGTATTATGGAGTTAATTTTTCTGATTCTAATTCTATTCTCATTCATTCTAATTTTCTCATTCTATTATGGAGTTAATTTTTCTCATTCTAAGGGAAAACTATACTCAGAATGTGACACTTAGGCAGTTGTCCCACGGAAAGCGAGGAAATGACTGTCAGATATTTTCTCGCTCAAGAAACGTACAATAGATATAAATTCCATATAAACAAAAGAGATGCAAGAAGACAAATAATTGATCGCTGACTGTTCACACTGCCTGCAAGGACTCGCTCCCTGCTGCTCGCCAACTCATTTTACCAAATCTGATAAATCTTTTTTTCACATTTTCGCACTTCAATAAGTAAGGTCTTATGGAAAAAAAGATGAAAAAAGAACCAGGGAAATTTAAAATCTCCAAAATTATCTTTCCTAATTAAACTGTTCTTAGAATACAATACAAACGTTAGACATGAAACAAAGAACAGACACCAAATCTGGCAAAAAAAAATCCATGTGAGAAGCCTATCTTTTGATATAAGGTAAGTTAAGTTAAGGCAAAGTCTATGTACGATAATTTTATGTTGTGAATATTGAAGATATATTTACATTACCTTGATTTGTCACTGTGTGCTTGAGCAGGTCTCACTGTGATTTGTTTCCCTTGCAAGATACTTCCATCAGCTTTAGATATAGCTTCCTGTACACTGGACTCATTTTCAAACTGCACAAATCCAAATATTCTATTGATCACAATCCCATTAATTTGACCGAAAGGGATGAAATGTTCATACATATCATCGAGACTGATTGTGTCTGGTAACCCACCGACGTAGATCCGAAGATGGGCCGTAGCCCTATTTTTCATGGCATGTCGATCGAGAGTTAGTTTGTCTGAAACAATGTTGCTTAGATTTTATTTAGTTCCATACACACTGTTACTACCAATGGCCCAAACTGCGTATTTTTGGAGTGTTATTGATTTATCGATGTTTGTTATTACAAACTAAATTGAACAATTTATCTTTTCTATTACGTATATATTATGTTATATGCTAAACAATCGACAAATAATGAAACAGGATTGAAATACAAATCTTTGAAGATTTTTCGTTATACAAAAACGACGAAGCGGCATAGCGGCATTTACATTTCTGAAACATTTAGATATATTTCAAATTCGTTACCTGCCATATTAAACTATTTTTAATAAATACTAAATGCCAGATATATTTAACGTCCACACCACAAGCTTTTATTTAGCATTCAGTATATAATAGTAAAACAAAATCTTTCGAGTTTTCTGATTTCGACTTCAAGCATTTGGGCTTTCAATTGATTGATAGCAAAAGGAAGTTGTCAAAGTGGCATTTAATAGGGTTGTTGATCTATATTTCGATATCTTTTTTTAAAACAAACGATAAATATCATTGATGTTTTTATTTTCAATATTTTTATTTGTAATTTATCAACAATCTATTAAGGTACAGGTATATGAAATATTTATAAATCTAAAGGACTTTTAACTTCTTTTTACTAAGTCTACAGGAATGCATTATTTTAATAATTTTGAGCAGATAGTTGGTTGGTATAACTAATTTATTTTTCCGTCGCAGAGATTTCAGTTGCGCATGGCGACGTTCTTTTTTGTATGGGGGCATACCGCTCCCCCCCCCTCCCCCTTATACGTTACTGTGTAACTAAGTATGATAGATGTCCTTTGTGATAATAGGTTCATTAAAATTTTTGTGTTTCGTGTTGAATAAATTGTATATTTAAATCAATTATATTTTTTGTTTCATTTCACATAAAGGTATATAGTTTAAAATGTATTATTTCTTTTCATTTACCATCCATATTCATTGGCATTTAGCAAATCGGTACCAGTGTTATTTTTTAGAATGTTGCGCCGTGTAAGAGCCGAATGTAAGTAAGTATACTTTGTGCTAGCGTGCCATGGGGGCCGACCCTGTAAAAGTGTAGAGTATTATCATCCTACCTAGTGAGAGATATGCACCTCCCCTATAATAGCACTATTACTTACTTTAATTTGTATTCTTTGGTATGCTTGACTTGTCATGTTTTTTTATATTTTTTATTCATTATTGGCCGGGAATCGCTTAGAATAGTATAGCTTACCCATAAACAAAATTTCGCAGAAATCAGCTGCTTACCGTCAATAATTGCAATTGTCAATGTCACATTGTGGCCTAGTCAAAAATGATAACAATGTTTAAATTTATAGGTTAGCTGAATATCGTGTTATATTGCCAAATTTTTAGTACGCTTTTGCGTCGTAATTTATTTTATAACATTGATATTCAGTTGACCAAATACCTAGAAATTATAAAATCAACGGCTACTTATTTAATATTATATTTAAAAAATATTTGTGTTACCCCAATATGTAAGTAACTTATTAATATTTCCTCTAAAATTAGATTTTCACCGTAGTATTTTGGAAGCAACATAATTAGCATATATCTAAATTTCGGGATTTCAATTTTATTGTATATAATATACGATAGGAGGTGTTATCAAAACATTGCTGTAAATATTTTTTAATCATATTCTTGCTTGCTTGTTTTAGGTAACGCCTATAGTTAATCGTAAGCTATGACAATTCGAAGACTGCTATCCAAAACGTACTCATTTTATCAAGCGAAAGCTAGTAATGCTTTCAGTTCCAAGAATTTATTTTACACCAATGTTTTGCTATCTATAGGAATTTCCACTATTGGAGACATTATGGAACAATGCTATGAATGGCATGTTAAGGATATTGAAAGCTTTGACATCCATAGAACAGCGCAAATGGCGCTTTCTGGGTGTACTGCTGGCATTATATGCCATAATTGGTACAACATCTTAGATAAAATAATTGTTGGCCGATCATTTGATATGGTTGTAAAAAAACTACTTTTGGATCAGTTTATCTGCTCTCCCATTGTGATTCTATCATTCTTCGCCACAGTAGCTGTATTTGAAGATAATCCATTAGAAAACTTCAATGATGAGGTCCAAGAAAAATTTTGGACTCTGTATAGAGCTGAGTGGCTGGTGTGGCCGCCAGCACAAATAATAAACTTCTATTTTTTGCCAACCAAATACAGAGTTGTGTATGATAACACTATATCACTTGGGTATGATATATACACATCTCATGTTAAGCATCAGAAGTTCCCCAAAGAAAGTAATAAAAAAGAAATAGAAAATATTTAAGTGAATAAATATATAAAAAGACATTTGAATATTAGTAAATTTGTGACTGATAAATTAAAGATATTTATGTGTTTGTAAATTATTCTATTAATAAATACTATTCTAAATGCCAAAGTTTTTAATTATATAGTATTTGAATAAAGATAATTATTTATATATCTATTTATATTTCAATTATCTAAGTTTAGTCATTAGGAGTAGCAATGTATTTGTGGTCAAACTATTCTATTATTATATGTTTGGGACAATTGTCCATCTTGCGTTAAAAATAGAGAATTGTTGTTGATTACAAATATCTTTTGACAGCAGTAACTACCAAGTGAGACACCATTATTTGATACTTTGCACTTATTTAAAAAGTCAGTACAAATTATTAGATAAATAGGTTATAAGGTAAATAGGTTAAATACATTTATATTATTATGTATCACAATTTAGATATACAAACTTGAAATATTTTTAATGTTCTGTTTCTGTTAATTTCAGACACAGAAAATGCAAGCACTAGGAGTTACATGGCGAAAACTGGCAACTAATGTGAAAGCATCAGGACCCATTTCTCATCTAAAGAGAGTGGCAAAAGTGGCCTTCAGTGACAAATATTTGTTATACACAAATATATCTATATCAATAAGTCTATCATCATTAGGTGATGTTATAGAACAAACATATGAAGTCTACACTGGCGACCAGGAAAAGTATGATCCCAAGAGAACAATGCATATGGCTTTTTCTGGGGCATCTCTGGGTGTCTTATGTCACTACTGGTATAAAGTTTTAGACAGATTTATAATAGGCAAAACTTTTGATATGGTAACTAAAAAATTGTTGTTAGATCAATTAGTATTTTCTCCCATTATGATTGTAACGTTTTTTGGAAGTTTGGCGTTGTTAGAAGATAATCCATTACAAAATTTTAAAGAAGAAGTAAGAGACAAATTTGTGACATTGTACAGAGCCGAGTGGATAGTCTGGCCGCCAGCCCAAATTATTAATTTTTATTATCTACCAACTAGATACAGAGTTCTCTATGATAATACAATTTCTTTAGGATATGATGTGTATACCTCACAAGTAAAACATAAACAATCATTAAAGAACACATCAAATATAGAAGAGGCACCAAAATAATAATATTTGAAATGTTGAAAATCTGTGTCATATTGTAGTAAAGTAATTGAGTCAAATGTTACCTTTTAGCAGTGTGATTTTGCACGCATCATGTGTTCCTATGAATTTAATAATAAACAAAAATAGTTGACAGAGGAAGATTAGGGAGAAAGGCATATCCTCACGGCAACTTGTTTACTTACTCTTTGTATTTCATATGTATAAATACACTTTTATTCCTTATTGGTACAAGTGGTAAAAAATGCAATCTGCATAACCTAATATTTTAGCGCTATACACGCAATTGTTAGGTGATTATTAGTCATTTTGTAATTTTTACAGCATTATAAAACTGTCTTGTTCAGTCTATTTGTTAGTTACTGCGTGTTAAAATACTATTATATACAAATTCTATGTAATTTAGACACACGACCGAGTATTGTATTGTTGGACCAAGCGATATATCGTCCATTGTTGTCTAGGTCTAGGATAATGTTGTCTTAATTTGTGTATTTTGTGTTTACAATTGGACATATACCCAAAGGCTACAATAGAAACCTATTTGTTTGTAGCAATTCTCTTCATCATTATTATTATAACAAACCATTGTTTGTTATTATTAATTTAGGCCCACTGCTGGGAATGGATCTCACACTGAGAAGGGCTTTTTAAGCCTTCATCTACCGCGCAGGACAAGTGCGAATTGTTACACTTCAGATACCCTTTGGATATTTCTTAACAGTTTCTTAATCCTTTAGGTTTCTTCACGATATTTTTCTGCACCAAAATCCAAGTAATAATTGAAATCTATATATAAATACGTTTACGGTAAATAAATATGCACAGAGGCATATTACCAAGTTAAAGTTTGCATTTTTATTGTCAGAATGGATTGGTGTAAATAATTTATTTATAAAAAAATCGACTTCGCAAGAAATATTCTTTTCCTGTTTTCAAACCCTGCTTGAAGTTAAGAAGTACATAGGTTTATCAGTAAAAACATTGATTGTGAACTTCTATGTTTATAGAAGTAGCATAAAAAAATTGTACTTAATTACCTCATTGCACTTATCCTTGTTTTTGAGAGTTGTACATTTCATATATTATGTATTTGTGCCTTAAATTTGTGTCGTACCTACTACGCACCCAACGCATTATAGTCTTTAAAGTCAACCCAACCAAATTGTGTTAAACATTATGGAGTAGAATACTTACTTATTTGTATACTTATTCCATTGTCCACAATTAAAATAGACCTATAATAGCAGATATGAGACCTACTCATAAAAGCATTGCTGTGATTACGTAGAGGCAGAGTACAATTAAAACTATGTATGTATTTACTTTAAGCAATATTTATTTTGTATACGTAGCTGTGATTTTATTGAACACATTACAATTTATAACGAATAGAGTCAATTAATAAAAATATTGTTATCGTTGATATTTCATGTAGTTTTATTATTATACATTTTCAGAAAAACATTGGTCACTACAAAACCTTATCTAATTTTAAACAAATTGCTATAAGAGTAAGAACTTACACATAAAGCTATGGTCTTATTTTGGTGTTAAGAAAGGCTCCTCAGCTAGGGAGCTTTTCCTTTGAGACCTTAAATTATTTAAAACGTTGTACACAACCGAATCTTCAAAAATCTTTTCTGGCCATGACTCCGATCGCCTGTTTCGCCTTATTTCTTCCAAAGGTTGCATTCTACTATTTCGCGGAGTCCCTAAATGTGAACGGAATGATCTTCCTCTTCTGTTCTCCCGAAGGCCAAGTAATGATGTCAGTAGTTTGTCTAATGCAGCTATGTCATTGGGATGTGTACCCTCGTTGGGACGCTTACTTGGATGTGGCGTTGTTGTCCCTGAATAAATTATACTGGATCGCACCGAAACGGGTGTTCGTGACTGTAGTCCGATTGAGCGGATTACCTATTAAATTTACAATTTGAATAAGTAATTGTGACTTATCATTTGATCAAATTATCGGAAGTCGGAGCAAAGTAATAAATTTAATTTGGAATATGATATCTTTTTTTTATCACAGATGTCCGTAATGTGGAGATACGCATAGGATTCGATTGTAGGCAAATTGTAGGTTTCGACTCTGTATTTTACTTTTTTCTGATGCGTCATATGCATCTACCACCGTATCAAAGAGTTAGTTCGCCTTAAAAGGTATATTTTCTCATTACTTATTATTTTTTACGGTTCCTCTACTTTAATAATTGGTAAAATTCATGTAATTCGACCGGGAAGGTCCATCTCCATCTCAACCATCTCCACCCCCCATTATCCTCCTTGAAACAATTTATAGTGTTTCCGTTTTGGAGAGCTTTGGTTGCCCGCTATACTTACACACGACGCGAACATCTTAGTCCTCAGGGGCAGTAACGCATGTATAGGCCAGTTCTAGTACTATGCAATCGCACCTAGGTTTGATCATAAGGACATCTATTTATGGGCGACTGTGACTAGTTACCATCAAATGAGCTGCTGGTTTGCTGCATTTAATACGACTAAAATGTAGGAATGTATAGAGCAATCTGGAGCATACTATACTACGAACCTCTAACATTTTTTTCAACTACACCTAGGGCGTCCGACCAGATTTAGTGACTGCTATATAACGATAACCACTGTTACCAACATAAAATATTGCTCGTTTTCGTCTGCCTGTCGACGTAGCTTAACTTTGTAGGTTAGTTATAATTTGAATGAGTTGCTTATTCTGTTTACCTCATCGGCGTTATGACTCTGGTAACTCATTCTTTTAACTTTTCTGTATGTTTCATCATCCAGAGCTTCTTGCACTGCCTCCTCAAGCTTTCCTTTCAAGTCCTCATCATTGGTTTGATTTATTTCGTCCATAACTAATCTGGAAGTATTATACAGATTCGGTTAGACAATTTTAAAGTGAATTCCTAAAATTATTTCGATTTTTTGCAATTGGTATGCCTCGTTACTGGTTGGCACCTACTTCTTATACATTATTAGTGAGGTTAGTTACATAGAGTCAGGTTATCATGATAGGGCATCTTTAATAGCCCACAGGTATAGTCAATCTAATTGTTGGCCATGAGTCTCCCATAATGTGATGGATCTAAGTCATCGTCCAAGAAGATAAATGATCAAAGTTAAAAGACGGCCAGTATTTGACCTGATGTGATGTGGCCACCGCCACCTGTGGACCAGGGGACTGCTAATGACAATACCTACCCTGCACGCTCTTCTTCTTCAGCTTTGTATAAATTGGCTCGGTTGGCTTCGCGAGCCACTTTGATATCCTGTTCCCAGAATCGTCTCAGGTCAGGAGTAGACGTGTAGGGCGCAGCTACTTCCTTTATTTTAAGGAATATTATCGCCGTGATGAAGATGCAAATTACGTTTACAATGGTAAGACAGCAGCTTACAATTCCTGTGAAGGGATTTAGATAGGTATTAAATTATTCTCACGGAATACAAAATATGATCAAGGACATCGGGATCT
>DWNR01000240.1:0-22759 GCA_018250455.1 Polygonus leo | reverse complement strand
CTCGCTGTTGCACAGGAACTTTGATATATCAAAAATGACGTCTGATTTTTCGTCGATTTAAAAGTCGATGGGAGTCGGTAGAAAAACATCCCCATCCCCAAATACGCCATAAAATAGGCACATAACTTCAAAAAGTGATAAACAAACAAAATTTGTACTAACTTATGATTAAGAGATAAATACTAGTGTTATTTCTTATTCCGTATTCTGTCATTACTTTAGTATAATACGTAGAATGGAGCAATCACTTCAGATCGAATTTGAAATTATTAGCATCAAAAAGGTATCAATGATATTTTGTGACTAAATAAATCGTACCTCTATACCTACGTACTAAGTAATGCTTGAAAAGTTTGCTGATGATTATTCTCTTGCTTTAAAAAAAAAACAAGGAATTTTTCATATTCAGGTGGTAAAAATTCGAAGTTGCTCATTTTCATCTTGGATATTCATTTTCGTACTTAAGAATTTTTAGGTAACTCTAATTTTCCTTGTAATTTTGATATAAATGGACGACACTACGATCGATCGCTGAATTACCTACATTATCAGACACATTGATATCTTCACTTTTTGAGCAATCATGTCTATTGTGTGTAACATCTTTGATATGTTCACAGATAAATCAAAATCCTTAAGTTGATATTTATCATAACCATAACACAAGACAGTTGATACTTTTAATAAGTTTAATTCATTCTTTAATAATATTCCAATGAGGCATGGCTTGATAAGAAAAAAACATGTTTGAAATATCACAATTTCATTGCGAATATCAAAGACACATGAAAGAAGAAAAAAATATAAGAAACAAACATTAAAATCAAACACTAAACCTGATAAAAAATAATTTGTACGCTGTCTATAACTGAAATGTTTTTAAATATGAATGTTAAATTAATAATAATGTCCAAAGACGAACATTTATATGACTTATTATTGTAAAAGTATAAATAAACATAGCTGTTAATAGCACAAGCTCGATATATTTTAAAATACGTTTAAAATTTTTGCTAATCATCATCATTGTATGAAATAACTATTTTATAGACTTCAGAAAAGAAGGTTGATATTTTTATAAATAAATAGTGAAGCACTGTGTAAATACAGCTAACCCAACTGAGGCTATTCATATGAGATTTTTAAAATAGTTGATTCCAATTAAACGGAATATTGTGAAAAAAAATATCTTATAAGAAAACTCATGTGCGCCGTTCTGCTACGCGTCCGTCGTAGTACAGTTTCATTCAAACCCAACTAGATGTCGCTACATGTCCCTACTTGGAGTTTTACCCGAGCACTTTGTTGAATAGGAGCGTGTCTTTGTGTGTTCGCGTTTACTTCTTCTATACACACATTTACAAATCCCGTGTACAGTTACTGTAGGAACAGGGTACACGCACACATTGATAGTAACAGCGTATCGTTACGAGTGATAGTAAATAAACTCGTAGCATTTTGTTGCGTGTGTGAGTGAAAACATGCTTTTAACAGCACACATTGGGACTGAGCTTTATTCTACGCTAGCGATAGATGGCGTAAGCTTAAACGTTTGATATTTAGGTACGTATTCTTGTTCTGAGCCAGTGTACCTAAATAAATTAGTTCTGATAGGTTCTGGTTCTGAGACGTTTTACATTAAAATTCTACCCTACCATACCCTACTGTACCTACTGTACACTTTTATTGCTTACTTCTGATCAAACGATTTCTAATATAGGTTTAATATTATTTTATGATATCCATAAAAATTAAAAAGGAGATTAAATAGTTTCTTTTTAGTATAAATACACTGATATAATTAAAAAAAAACGGTAGTAGCTCTAGAAAGGACTGAGGTCCACCTTGCAACGGTGTTATCTAACGGCCGGTTTTAATAACCTTTATATTCCTTACTAGAAGTTAAAATAACTACCATTGATATGAATTTGTCTATTTCTTTTTGCAAATTGTAACAACCACATAAACAACGATATAAATATAAAACAAAAATAGATAGGATAAAGTTATTTATAATATTGATGTATCTGACAACATTGACATGTGATCACTGTATCACAATGATCATTATTTGAACTTCCAGTAAGCAATAGATAGGTTATTGTTACCGTGCGTAAGTTATTTAATACGTTCTCTAGTATAGGTGGCAACCATGTAGGCAACGATATATGATTACGACGATTGCTTTACGGAGGCTTATAAATGTTAAAGTTTAGACTTATAGGCTTTATAAGTCTTTTTTTTCATTCACATTACAACAAATTACCAAATTAAATAAAGATACTTTTTCGTCTGCATACGTTATGTCGTAGAATGTAGTATACATTAAAACTATTTCTACATATTAATATTTAAAAATAGATATAACTAGGTATAAATAGATATATAATAAATATGTATAGGAGATATGAGTAGGTATATTGAGAAAAAACCTCTTTCATTGGTGTAAAACTGTAAAATTGATTGTTTTATAACGGAATTTTGTCAAGTTTACCGATCTTAATGTGATATGCAGAAAAGATCAAGTTACTCAAATGAGATATTGTAGAGTCAAATAACTGCCTACTTCTTAAATGTAAAAAATATGCAATATAGGTACTATAAATCGATGCTTATACCTATTAATTTGAGAATTATGTAAATTAGTAAAGTTGCTAATCAGAATCAATTATTTTTGATTTATTAGATCAAGTTTTATTACTTAGAACACGAGGTATCAGAATTATCTATTTCTCCTTCAAAGCTGGATAAATAACATGGGTAATAAAGTATTTATTCAATTATTAACAATTAGGAAAAGTAACTAAGTAAAGTATAATTAACAATGCAATAATTAACACATGCAAGTATAATTGAAACATTCTTTACTTCGTAGATATATACAATAATTTTACGATAGTGATCAGGTTTTAGTAATTTTATGCTAAGATTACAATATCAATTATGCATATTTGGAGGGCACATAATAGTAAAGTACCTACTCATAATATAGAGTAACTCAATATATTACTGATATTTTGTTAAATTGAAAAGCCTTTTGAGTAAACACGAAATTATTAACGGGTAGACCTTTCACAATGCGTACCTAATATTAGTAGATATATGCATGGTTATAGTGTTATTATAAGTAAATGCATTAAAAATCTTGTGGTGTCGATATTTGCCGTGCTATTAAACTGTTTCAATTTGTTTAGTTTTTAATGTAACCTTAACAATTTAAATATTTGCATAATGTTCTAAATTGTAATTTCTTATAGGTATAGATGCAATACGTTTATGGTGTTTTTTGAGAAATATATTTGTTAAACTTTAAAATGTCACTTTATTTAATACGTATGTACATTACTTTAATACGTGCAAAGCATCTTGGTTTTATATTTCAAGTAATCATTATTAGTTTTTTAGTGTTACAATACATGTAAATTCCTTGTCAGTTGCACAAAATACCTGACGTTTCCGTATCCTGTCGATCAAGTTTTGGTTGATAAGGAAGGTATACCCACTTACACAAAACCTAACGGCAAACTGAATAAATACTTATCATTATGTAAGTATTGACGCACGAATGTTTTATTTTTTAAAAACAAGTAACCTTAATGATGTCTTATACTTTTAAAATAAGAATTAAATTTTTCTTTTGCATTATCATTTAATTTACACTTATCTTAGTTGCTAACTAAGTAGGTAGGTAAGAAGTAAGATAAATGGATAATACTGGAAACGATTAACTTTTTTGTAAGCAAAAATTAAGTTTGTAATAAAATAAATAACTTCTCACTTATTTACAACATATTTTTTTTTTTAAATTAACACTTTATCTATCATATTATACTATCATATTATATTACATATTATATCATACGAACTACGCAATAACCATTTTCGAGTAACGAATATTAAACTTATTTCATTCTTCTTCCATTCGTGTGTGTTCACATCGCTTTCTCTTACAAAATTAAAAAAAAGACAAAAAATAACCGGTGACAATCGCAGCCATTTTGTTAAACAGTATCGATTGGTTGGAAAAAATCAATTGTACGCAGTATCTCTTCCCTATTGGCCCAGTTTTTACATTGGGGTGACACAATGGAGTTAACTTTCCCTATTTTTTGCTTTGGGACCCTTCTAAATATAAATTCTTTGGTTTAAACTGATGCAGCTGTATGGAGACCTCTTAGTCAATTTTCCGACTTCTCTTGTAATATATTACTTAATTTTGTGTTAAATTATTTAGATTGAAATTACAATATCTCCTGCCAAGCAGAGGTAAGGCTTCTTATTCTTTATCATTTTATTAATCCACATAGTAAATTTCGAAATAAAATTCTCATTAAATATAATTCGTGTTACAACTTTTAAATTACGTCCCTGCAACGCACAAAACATTTTTTTTAATAATAAGAAATATTAATAAATGTAATTAATATATTCAAATAGGTATATGTAGCTTCTATCAAAGTTATCATAAGTGTACCTTCTAGTTAGAAAGTCATTAATATCGACGACCAATGTAAAAACAAGTAATCTTCTAACAGACCCGCGTTGATTAGATGCTCTACTATTTTGTAATAAATTAATATCAACTTGTAATGTATTAATTATTTTTAAACGAGTATAAACTTTCATCTCACCAGTTACATCAATCTGTTTAATTATAGTATTACGGATGCAAGGTCGCTTACTTAAAGCTCTCACAGTTGTTGGTAGCTTATTGAGTTTTAATTACTGGCGAGGTTCGCATTCTTGCGTTGACAGCGGTAGAGTAGCAATAACTGTGAGAAATATTTGATTTTATTTGCAGATTAGTATTATCGAAAGCCCTCTTCGTGCATTACTTTTAATTATTTTAATGTAATACGATATTTAATTATTTAAGCTAAAAAAAAAGAAAAACCATGTGCGAGTCGGACTCGCGCACGAAGTGTTCCGTACTAAGTTTGTTGTATGGGAGATCCACTTAGTTCCTACCTTCTGTTTTTAGTATTTGTTGTTATAGCAGCAACAGAATTACATCATCTGTGAACTTTAAACAGTCTAGCTGTCACGGTTCATGAGATACAGCCTTGTGACAGACAGACAGACAGCGGAGGCTTTGTAATAGGGTCCTGGTTTTACTTTTTAGGTACGGAACCCTAAAAATTGACTTTATCTCACTATTTACTTCTTTACTATTGTGGAATACTTATCTTTTTCGATAGAGATATAGGTTTTATTTGTTTTTAAAGCCTGCTTATAAAAGGGTGAGGTTATGTTTTAGCGATAGGTAGGTATGTCTTACGGTGGTACATGTACAATCATCGAACCGATGTTATCTTCTCTCGTGGATCGATCGCAATCATGTACCATTCAGAGTCTAGCCGCTTTCGTGAGCAATGGCCGTTTAACCCTTAAACGATAAGTTATTTTAGAAACCGCTGCGTACGTCATATTTATCTTAATCGGATTCCATCCACTCGTACAGTGCTGAATAATTTATGTTTTTGGATAAGCACTCGGTATTGTAACTACTTGAATATTAAAAAGAATTCGAGTGGGCTTATCGGTATGTTACCTTAAATTTTAAATTGAAACATTTTATTTATATTCTTGCTCAATTAAATTACTTGTATGTTTATGTATACCGGTGTGAGTATCGCAACAATATATACGTAATATTTGCATAAATAATACTTAATAAGTACATGCAACATCCTCACAAAATAGTGTGAACAAAATGGAAATGTTTCTTGATTTGTACGTAATTAACCCTATAGGTACTCGGAGCTACACTAAGTTAGTACCGCAATCTTTGAATTATAACTTACAAGAAGACACGCTTATAATTAAAATTGATGTAATAAACTAAACTGAACACTGAACTATCTACCAACATAAAGTTTTTTTGTAAATACCAAATTCTAGTACCTATTATATTATATATACCCAAAAAACATACACACTTATTGGAATTCACGCTACCAAAGCCCTATTTTAAGTAAAAATACGGCGCGCGACACAATCTTTATTATATCAGCTAACAAGGGTTGTTCCTTTATTTATTATGAGATCAGATTCGAGGCAACAAACTTATTGGCATATTATGAATTACGTTATTCAGTACCGATTTTTTCACATAAACATTTGCCTGAATAAAGTCAAGTTTGGATAGAATTTTTGGTTTTATGTTTTGAGACTTCACTTTAATAAATATTCTAAACTATAACCAATATCTCAATGACACCAATTTTCTTCAGTCCTTTGTTGTACCTTTTTTCCTTCTATTTGAACCTCACCACTCTAGTAAGTGGTACCTATAGGTACGTCTAAATCGCCTGATCAAATGGCATGAGTATAAAAACCTTGACACTCGAACAAACCTTTTCCGTTACTCTGCGTGGAGCAAGCATTAAAGGAACTCGATATAGAGCATACATACCTATTCTATCTATGCACAGATATTTCAAGCTGAGTGCGGTGCATTAACGGTAGTATTTATCGAAATGAGGTTTTAGAAACCTCCTTTTAGTGAAAAATGCGTTCACTTACACGTAAGACTTTCTGAGGAGTACTATTTGCGGAGTTATTTGGTAGAGAATAGTTAAATAAGAAACATAATTATAGCTATTTCAATCAAAAAATATTAGTAAGTATCATATTAATGACATTATTTTTTAAAGGTCAAGTTATTTTATATAAACTGTTCCAGGAAGATATTTAGACAGTTTATATACAGTTTTATATAAAAAGAAATTACAGACACACAGTTTAAAATATATCCACATAAGGAGCTAGGAACTAGCTCCATATGTGTACTATTTACCAGGTACAGTTGTTTTTAATTACTATATTGTAGCGTGCTTTCCTATGCTACAGCAATATTTTTTGTCTGTTAAAAAAAAGTGTACAGACCCGGACCTAAGACTGGTTCTAAAATAGAATATATTTTTATCATTACATTATCAAAACAGTATGCGTGCACAAGTAAAAATGTATGAATTCTCGCGTAAACAAACATAAGGTTTCAAAACCCGGATTTTGTTTTAATAAAATACTCTATTTTTTGTAGCTATATGTATACAATACCTACCTATGTAACATGTAATTTAATTAATTGCATTAGACGACTTCATCTCTTAATTAATGTTTTCAAATTTTGAAATTATAAGCTGAATAATAGTCCCCTTCGTATGAAAGTGCGTGAGGTAGCTACAAAGGCTTTTAAAGTTGATTAAAGTTAACGCAATTACAAAGAGGCTGGGAATTGACGAGGCTCGTCTCCCTCACAGTGCGGAGTTGCAAATATTGTTTTAATCCTTCGTGGCTTGCATAACCCTGTAAGCTACTTCTATATAATGTTATATTAAATTATCCGCAAGATGGCAATATTGGAGGTTGTAATACATACAAAATACCTATTTAAAAAGTCCATAGTATTAGGGATTACTCTGTGGAAATTAAACCTATAGTGAAACCGACTTCATCTCCTAACTCATCGACCGACCGTTGGAGAGTCGAAACACGTGTCAGAAAAAAAATATAGACGCGGATTTTTGCAGAGTAATTAACTCATTACTCTGCAACAATTCGCGTCATCAATTTCACCCACAAAAGTTTTATTTATTGTAATACATTTATAAACAAATAAGTAGATTTAGAGTAGCTAACAAATTCTTGTTTCAAATGTGCATCGTCAAATGCAATTCTAATACCATATTTTATAGCTCTTCAATAAACTTCAACAAATAAGTATAAGACAGCTTCGTTAAACTTAAAGGTCATTCAAATTATTAAATTTTCGTCAAAACACCTGCTGTTATTAGAAACGGTCATAACAGAATATTGTAGCGTACCCAAATAGTCTTACTCGGGGCCTCATTAATGATAATTACTTACACGCTAATTACGATTTACGAGACAAGCAACTGAATTGTAACCTTTTGTTTAACTGTTGAATGTTGTAATAAGGATGTTCATACGGAAATCATAACGAAATTATATCACAAGTATGTAGATAATTTTTTGTATTTTTACGTAACCAAAATCAAAAAATCCATTTAATTCAAACGATTCCAATTAAATATGAATCGTATAAGGAAATCGAAAGCACTGTGTTCATAAACAACTTTTATATTATATATAATATTATTTGTATGTAAATAAGTACTTACAGCATAGTCATGTGTTTTATTTTAATCCGTATTGTCATTTGCGTAACGTTTAACTGACAGATATAACTTAGGGGTGTATTAATAAACTCGATATTAAGATCAATCTTGAGTGTAGTTTAA
Organism: Polygonus leo; assembly: GCA_018250455.1. Classification (NCBI taxonomy): domain Eukaryota; kingdom Metazoa; phylum Arthropoda; class Insecta; order Lepidoptera; family Hesperiidae; genus Polygonus; species Polygonus leo. The sequence goes on along the minus strand of DWNR01000240.1, from coordinate 14,492 downwards.
AGCAAAAGATAATGGACTTCAAACCGGATCAATCTTGAGATTGATCTCAATCTTGAGTTCACTTTAAGAATACGGCCCTACATAACAAATAGTTTCATTACTTGGTACATTTATTAATTACTATTAGCTAAAGCGTATTAAATAAAATAATAAAAATAATGTTGTAAATCCATACTTAAAATTTAGGCTTTTAAAGGAGTGTATGGTAATCAGAGTTGGGGCGAAGGATAGATCAGCGCAATCCCGCGGATTTTAAGGTAAAAGCCTTCGGGCTTATTTGCGACGCAGAGAGAGCTTACGGATATGCGAAGACGTAGATATACGAGAGGAACCCGTAATGTGTTCGCGTTGATGTGTATGTTCCGTTATACGCTTTATCATACTCGTATGAATATTTAGATCTAGCACAATATGCCGTGTTACATGTCTTTGAATTGTTTCACGTGCAAGTATTTTGTATTGTGGTTTTATTTTATTATTTTTGTTGTTATATAATTTATATTTACTTCTTTATAAGTATACCTACTTTAACTTAATCAATTTAATTATTTTGTCATTTTATGATTGGAATTTATTTTATGTTTTGAGTTTTCAGTTAAGTGAGAAAATTTGTGTCTTTAACAATTGTTATTTACCTCACCAAAAGCGTGAGTCTTTGTCTAAAATCATTCATTGTTATATCCAAAAGTTTTATTGTAAATTTGTTTATTACTTTCTCAAAGTTAAAAATATAAAAAATACAGGCAATATAAGCAAGAAAAGTCGTAGCTTAACTTTTCATCCAGGGTCTAGATGATTCTTCGTAAAGTATTCATCAAGTTAAAGCTTATAAATACATACGGGTTTTGTTTTGCAAAAATACCGCTATTATAGTTACGGGAACTTCAAGTGGACATAAATAAAGCCCGCAATATTTGGCGGTCCCATCTCGACGGGCGATGGGTACGGTACTCAATTTTACATAAGAATGTCTTAAGTTTATTTTAAACCTTATTACAAAGAGCATAAGACAGATATTCCCCTCATGATCCGCCGTACAGCATCTTTACATATCAATAAAAGACAATAGACTTTCCGGCTTGTGAAAGAAGGCTTAATTTGGGACAACACCATGGACCTTCAGGGACATACTTGAAACAAAATTTCTTCGCAAAACTGTACTGTCACAGCATCAGTTTTTGGAACAACTTGGATTAAATAAATTCTTTCAAATGACGTTCACCGAAAATTGCTTATCAAATTTGTTTTAATGAGCACCTTATACAATTACTTATTATTAAAATTATTATACAGAATGTCAATATATGTAGTGTGCAGGATTTTTTACAAGATTTTAACATTTTTTTGTCTTCAATTACGGATATTATTATTATTAGTTTTACGTTATAGTAAAATTTACTTTATCGTATTATAAACTTATATACACGTGGATGCGATAGGCTTGTGGCGTATCCCTTGAGTATCCGCATGAAAACGTAACATTTAGTTTAGAAACAGTACATCTATATGAAACTAATTTAATAGACAATAAATTTACTTCATTAGCAAATATACTTTATATCACCAAATCAAATCGTCTTGTAAAATTCCACCGAATAAGAGATCCATTTCAGCGAAAACCTTTGTAGGTAGCGACCTGCAACGGAGTGCTTTTCATTTTTCGCGCTGCGTCGACATTTTCTTTTATGATTCCATTCGGCCGTTGACTTTCAATTTCTCGACGAATGCATTGGATCCCGTCACAATACGGGGGAAATAACCGAACCATTTGGGAATCGGTACCCACCTTTACGCCTTAATACAGCTCAAGAGATTTTCCTTTGTCCATTCCATTCCATACCTACGCCTCGGATCACGTAAAACGTAAGAATGTCCTACGAGACACGATGGTTTTTCTTTCGGCTCCATTTGCCGACCCAAGAGACTTATTATACTGTGTACACGAGATCCGAGGAATATTTGTTCAAATATAATCAGGACGCGAGTTCTGTCCAAACAACGTTCTTGTTTTTATTCAATGTACGTTGTTCGCTGTGGATCTAAGGAAGCAAAATATTTCACATCGCTGCGAGGCACGATTCTTGTTTAACTCTGTACCTATTCTAGAGTCGTTTCGTTACAACGTATTTATTAAAAAAAACTGCATTACCATATTTTAAAATACGAACAGAGAGTACTTTGTCTGAGCATAATTTCAAATAAACCAATCATACATATTTTTTGTCTATTTAAATGAACAAAAAAAAAGTATTTCTATTTTAACAATAATATCTTTAACACAATATAAGAAACGAGTGAACCTGTGTTGACTACTATACACTTAACGAGTTTCATAGTAACTGCAATAGGTAAATCGCATATGGATTTAATTAAAAAAACAAATATTTTACAGATGTCCAGCGCTAAATTCAGACACAAACAAAACATTTCGAAATTCCACAACAAAAGGCCGTTAAGGTGGATGATTTTTACCCCCTCTCATTTGTCTGTAAACAAGGTAAACAGTGGATACGGTCCGGGCTTCAATAATATAAAACATGCGCCCATATCGCCTCCACTGGTATATTTGTTCCACCCCGGTCATAGATGAACTAAATATTTAGACTCACATAAATACATACCTAATAGATAAATTTCTGTGCCTAAGCGACCAAAAGTAACTCTATCTGTTATTGGCACATATATATTTGTGCCAATATATTCGTACCCTAGCTTGGGGAGTGGTGACTGGTGAATCCGTAGTATGCTAAGATATATCTTAGCATACTACGGATTCACTTAATGACTCGTCAAAACTATGAAATACATCACAAGAAAATATGAATATGAAATTTGATATGCGATAGGTTTGAGGTCATAAGAAAATTCAAAACCTTAGAATGTATACATTTTTACTCGGAACAATCTGAGGCCAAGGCGGTAATGTCATACAAGCGCCATTAAACGGTCATTGTAATGTCTTTGTACAGTTCAAAATTGATTTTTTTATTAATTGTAATTAAAAAATTGAGGAGATCACGCTCGGAGAACAAAACGCTCACGTTAAGGGCCAACGTCGTATTCAAACATCGGATTCTTAAAGGACTGAGATCGAAAATTAAACCAAATTAAACCAAAAGAAAATCGTCAGGTGGGCTTTATGATTGCTCTATACTTCATTCATACAAACAAATCGAAACATCACATAGTAATTTACCAATGTTTGCCTGACATATCCCTCAAACCCACCGCCGAGTCCATTCGTTGAACTAAGACTCTACTTGCTTCCTCACTCCACGGCCCCCGCCCACCTGCGCTATAGGCATGTCTGTTGGCTCTTACCGGTAGCTAACCCACGTCATCTCTCGGGGCCATTTCGTTTCGATAAGACGCAGTCGCCTTTCTTTTCCTTTTGGATAGCGCAACTACAAGATTGCCAACGTAATATTTTTATACCTTATCTGTAGCAATAGGAACATCTTGAAGCCATAAGAGCAAGGATATTTTTTTAACCTTATGATCAAATTTTTACATTTATATTTAACGAAATATATCAGAAATTATTTTGAATTTTCTGAATCTAAAGCCTCGTTCAAATCCTAAACTTTTGCATAATGAATCCCTGAATTCAACAATACTAAGTACATACCGATACCTATAGGTAGTTTAGGTGAGTCGAAAACAAAGTAAGTTGATTGCAGTTGATTACTTTACGCAATAAATATTTTCTGCAATCATCTAATTTTGTTTATTGGATGATATCTTATAATATTTTTCAGTAAGTACCCAATACTGCTATGCTGCGGACTCCAATATTTTTGTAGTAGGTATAGATACAGATATTAAGCGAGACTGTATCACTTGATGTTGAGTGGTCATGACCATGGTTGTAGACATATGTCTTGAGATTAGAATCTAACTAGGAAATATAAAAATTCATTTCCATTTAGAAAATACAAATATTAAATAACACTGGAAATAGCATGTAATTAAATCGCTCAATGGCAATGTAACGGAAAGTAGGAGATTAATTATGCGCATAAAATATACGCTTATTAAGAGTTATAGATATACTTAAAGGCTATTTACGTATACCTAATCCTAATACTACGTATTTGTCCCTATTATTTTTATTTTATTTAGAAGAACAGATGATAGAAGTTATGATATTTACCAGGTGGTGGAAATCATTTAGTTCAACCGGGGAGGTACCACCGCCACCCTTATAATCCTCCGTGAAGCAATTATTGTGTTTCGGTTTGGAGAGGCGTGGTTGCCGGCTACACGAGGCGAACATCTTAGTCTTCAGGGGTAGCAACGCATCTATGATCAAACTTACGTATGTTTCAATTGTACCTGGGGATGATTACTGATGTCCATGGGCGGCAGTGGCCACTTACCATCAGGTGGAATGCATGCTCGTTTGCTACCTTCATACGATAAAAAAATGAGAATAGTCTTTTTAGAAATCAGATTAGCTCACTTTAGGAGTTTTTTTTATCTTATTAAGGTAGTAATCGAGCCTGCACTTCATGTGATGGTTAGTGTTCTTAATAATCTGTCAACGTGATTAAATCTCCAATCTCCTGCTAGAAAAATATCTGGCACTGGAAATAGCAAGTAATTAATTTGCTCAGTAGCAACGTAACGGAAAGTAGGAAAGCGTCAGTTCAGAACTGCTGACGGGCACCGGTCACGTAGCAGAACAATTGGCTCGGAATGGCGGTCCATGTTAACGGGTAACCGACTGCTAGTGGAAACTCTATAGATTATGCATTTGGTTTCATGCACACATCTGTTTTATTACATACATATAAGAACATAGAAATGTTACATGCCAGAAGCCTAAACGATGAGAAACATGCTTTAAATTGCTCTCGTAGAAATTTAGCAAATACCTATAAATAATATGAAAGTCATATTTTCTTATCCATTAATGAGCACTTAGAGTACTTTTCTTTTAACCCAGTAACAGTATCTACTCATATAAACAATAATCATAAAGAATCATTTCATACTCCAAGCACTCCCAATTATAATCACGAGAAAGATTTAGAAGCAGCAAAACAAGGAATAAATTAAAATAAGTCGATTTATAGATATACCTATGTAGGAAAGCAATATAAGGATATTACCTAAAACTGTATAGATCCCGACTGAGAATTTCGGAAGCGTATTTTTACCTGGCGCCCGTGTTTGCCGAAATTTTTGTTAGATGAATCCGTATTGAACTGTTTCCATCAAATCAAGTCGAAACACGTAATTCGTTCTATTATTACGCATCGGTGAGTATATCCATGTTAGTTTATAAGAAACGAAGGTAGACTGAAGATTTTTGTACCACATTCATCATGTTGAGTTATATTCAAGGTTAAATCAGCAAATTTGTAGAAGATTTAATAAAATTCAAATATTTGTATTTACTGCGCAGGTTTATAAATCCATTTCAAAGGTCCCTTGCGGATTACCCTAAGTACGAGTGACCGAGGATTAGGCATACCTAATCCTAATTTGACATTTTTATGAAAACTTTAAACGTACCTACCGTATTTACTTAAGTTTTCGAACTATACTGTGATCTATAAATCAAGTATGTAGATAGATTTAACGTATAAAAGGCAGCAAGCGAGCATACAATCCCACTAATAATAAATGACCTCTCCCGCATTTTCTTTAAATATTTAGTTTCAAATATTTTTAGTAACAAAGCGAATTATCTATGTTATTTCACAATTATTGTACCTACAGATCGTTGTAGAACTAGTACCTATAATTAATGGGGTAGATACAGCCAAACCATGCATATTATGTCTGATAAAGTATTGTGAGTAAATGGATAGGTAGATAGTTGCAGGACGAGATATTTCTAGATACAAGAAGATATAAGGTCGCTTTGTGGTAACAAATGCCTTGTCTTATCAATTTCTGGCGCCAAATAGTGACGCCAACGTCGAATGTAGAAGTTACACAAAACTTCAACATTTTGATTGTACCTATATCTAATTCTTATAAGGAGAATAGAGGAAAAAGTATTCGAGCCTTATTACAAACCTCATTTATAATGCGCTTGTACAAAGGAATTAAACGAAGACTCTACTTTCTTAATAGGTATACGAAAAAAACAGTTAATTGATGTTTTACATATATACCTATTAATATTTGGTTTGGATGATTTTGCTTCCTTATTGTTGTATCAATAGGACTCACTATTTTAAAGCTTATATGAAGAAATTCGATATTAGGTTCTTAATAATACCTATCTACATATAGGTACTTACTTATGGTAATACGTAACGATTTATACCATGGGAATATGTAGATATTTGAATGAAAAATAAAAACTTTTCTAAAAATATTAGTAGGTACGTTTCTCAAACAATGCATGACAAACAACGTTAACAATTCGTTCATATTATTATCTAGTATCAATATAACTGAACGAAAGAATCTAAATCTTTCTGTTGTCCTCTATGGAATAACTGCGGACATTTTTCCAATACAAGGTGCTTTTTAGAAACAAATATTTTATTTTATTAGAAAATGCAGCTGCAACCTTATAAAGTTCACGATCGTAGGTCTAGACAAATAATATTTATATTTTTTCGCATAAAATCGAACAGTCTATTTTATACGAGCGCTGATTTTTTGTTCAAAACTTTATGAATACCATATTTTTCTCTGCTTGGTTATGTAAGTAATGTTTGCGACAGCATTACTTTTAAATTTCCGATTAGAAAATAAGTATTATTTAGTGGAAGAAGCTAGGCAAATATGTCAGAACCGTGCCATTTGGCACTCGATACTCTCTGCCTACCCCGTTAGGGATTTAAGGTGAAGTTGTGTGTGTGTGTGTGTGTGATTAGAAAATATATTATTAAAATTCATTGCGTGTTATACCATTCGCTGGTAAATTCTTTGAAAACATTTATACAATTTATTGAAACATGTTGTCTCGGGCTTAACGTAGAATACGTCCGTCATTTCATTCCTTGGTTCTTAAAAAAAAAACCTGTACATAGATGCAGATCTCAATTTACTCTGAGTTGTCAGATCAAATTGGTGTATTTTACGCTCCTACTCCTACTTCCTATTCTCGATTGTACTCCAAAGTAAAAAAAAACTCTATTTATCTACAAAAATGCCTGTATGGAACTGAGGCGCTTAAAAATGTCTAATATAAGTGGAAATTTGAGATATATATGGATTTACACTAAATCGTTTTATACATTTCAATACAAAAGAAGGTAGTTTAAACCTTTTTTTTTTTTGTAAATTATCTTCAGAGTTTATTTAAAAATTCACAGATTCTTTGCAGATAGCCAGCAGAACGTAAAAAATGTATCGCAAAAATTGTAATTACGTTTAATACTCAGTAGTGTAATCCTAGGAATCCAAGTAATTAGTAGGTACTATATAAATACTATTAAACAAAATACATTCGAAAAGAAATCAAACATTGCACATAAAGTACGTGTAACCGAGTAAGGTGAGCTGTCACTGTCCCCTGTCCCCTCCCGCGCACTCGACATGCAAATATGTATAACGGGCACGCTCTGTGTCTAAAATGATGAAAGGTACAGATGGATTCGCATTATAACGTTTTATTTATTTTAATTTAAATGAGGGTAGTTTAAACAATTGAAATGTCTTTCCCTGTCAGTAAATTGACCTCGAAATTCGAAATTTATTTATAAATTTACAGATGCATTGCAAATAGCAAGCAAAACGTGAAATATCTGTATCGTTAAAATCGGTAAGTACATACAGCCTACTTTAATTAGTGTAGGTAAAAGTAATTAATTAGAACATTCGAAAATCAATGATCTATTATCAATTACAATACGAATGTCATTTGATAATTGAAATGGAAATACAAACACGCAACAGAACAATTGTTAGTACGTGTACCCGAGTCAGGTGAGCCGCCATTGTCCCCTGTCCCCTCCCCCGCACTTGACATGCAAATGAAACGGGCCACGCTCTGTGGACCGAAGGTTATTTATCTCTGATTGCCTTCGTTTATTCCACTACAACAGACAGGTTCCAATTTTGTACGAAATACACCTAAGTTGAGAGTTCAGTGAACAAAAGTATCAATTTTGTTTATAGTTTTCTATGAGTACATATTCTTGAAGTAAGTTGCTAGTACCTATTGTAAACTTGACTAAATTTTGGAAAAAAATACTAATTAGGTTTTACTATTTTTTTAAATATTAGTGAAATATATTTCACTAATAATTTAAAAAAAAATTAAACATTTTATCGCCTAGTAGATACAACTGTAACTGTATAGAATCTCACGATCGAGAGTCACAAAATAAGTAACGATGAATTAGTAGTTAGATCAGGTTGTAGATAACATTCGTATCATCATAAGTACGGTACAAAATATGATATATTTTAGAATACAAAAGTAATAGTACAATTCTGATAGGTATCTACAGATTAAAGTGAACTGAAGCTAACAAATTTATTTATAAGTATATTTTCAATGCTGATATTGAATAGATATTTTTCAGGTGGTACCTACCGCATGAGTGAACTGTGTTTTACGCAATAATACTGTTTTTGGTATATTTTCAAAGTTATCTCTCGAAGTTCTTGTTTATATTAATTACACATGTAAATGAGGGCGGGCCGACACCCTCGCGTAATTACATTTACGAAATTCAATCAGATTGGTTCTGCGAATTAATTGAAATGAACTCAGTTAAATACAACTTTTTATTTGGTAAATTCGGATAAATAAAAATATACAGATATTGTCCATTTATTTCTTTTGATGTCAAGAATTTTGTACAAGAAATATTTTTTACACATTTTTATAAAAGCTTAGAAGATTGTGCTAGATAGGTATGTGTTTTTGAAGGTCTTTTTATTTTACTAGGTATTGGAATTTGAATGATAAATTATTATGACTATCTGCTACAAACTACTTACTTTAAACTTTTATCCACCAAATAATATCACGTGAACAGTAAACTAAATAGCGGGTAAGTTATACGGAACTTGGACAGTTAGCTAACTTGAGCTATATAAAATCGATAGAGCTGGCTTCTGAGGCCCTCTTTTCAAATAAGTCGCCATTTACTTAAAATAGCTAAGCTTCTCATTAAAACTTCTTAACATTGACAAGAGTAATATTTTGTTTTATTTTAATGGCTAGAGATAAGGGTTAGTGGGATGTCTGTCAAAGTTTTTAAATGCTGAAAGCCGTACATTAAAGTCTAACTACGGTTAGTGTGATTTAACTAACTAGGACGACTGCTTATGTAATTTCTTTAATTCTTAGCTACATCACTTAGAATCCCATACACAAAGGGTGTAAATATACCCTTATATAAGACTCCATATATCCGTCCGTCCGTTCATCCGTCAAAAAATGTCTTGAACCGTAACAGGTAAACACTTTACATATATTTTTTACAAAGTGTACCTACTACGTATCGTCTACTGTGGCCATACAAGAAAACAGTATTACACGCCACCTGCAGATGGTAAGGAACCCCAAGTCAACTAGCCCAGCTCGCACTTTGCCGATTATAATGTCTTACGTGTAAAAATCAAAACAGTCAATAAGTAAATTCTATACGTCGACACACTGTAAAATCTCTAGTAACATAAGTTAGGGTTTCTTACCCATACCTATTGATTAAAATTCACCTTCATTTGATCTTTTTTTCTATGAGTGTGCTATTACCTAATGCGATGTTAATTCAGTTATAGGATTTTTTTAACTTTTCAAGTATCATATAGTATGGAGCCTGTGAACACAACTCCTTAGCCGAGGACCAGTCATGATATCGAGTTTGGTTGGGTTCGTATATCGTTTCGCATTACCATATTAGGAATATCGTACGATCGACCCTCGAGCGTTTGTTTTTTTCTCCACGCAGCTTAAACTGATTGGTTCTTTTTGCAATGTCAATATATTTTTTACTTATTTGATACTTAATTAAAAATTGAAAACTGAATTGGTTATTGGAACTCGATAAAAATATGAATCTAATATCGTTATTTCATGTTTATTGCACATGCATAAAAATATGTAGGTAACTAGACGAAAAGTAGGATTTAATCCTTTAATCCGCACCATGTTATCTGCATCAAACCTGTACGACTGTACATAAAAAATAAGTACCTACCAATGCATATATTTCAATTAAATATGCACATATATTAACGGAAACATAACTGCTTAATTCAGCCGTTATCTATTATTATTTAACCATTGATGAACCGTATGTGTAGGTACATATACCTACTGTGCACATACACAACATTCATAGGAATAGTAACTAATGAAACTTATTATGTTGTTCGCAGTTCCCCTGTTTACGCGGCCGGTGTACAAATTGGCGTCCGGGGGCTAAATGTCTATTTTTCAAGTCACGTCTCTGTTTCGGCTTATCTTGCGTTAGGTTGGATGATAATAAGTGATACCGCGAAATATCGAAGCCATAGATTCTGTACGAAAATATTTGCCAATCTACTCAATTCTATATTTACCCACAATTTGTTTAATTATCTATTAAAAGGCAGGCACCTACGTAACTATCATTATAAACTGCAATTAATTTTATTACATTTTTATTATATTTTTCCCAAAAAATAAGGCAAAATCTACTTACCTTATTATACGTACCAACTCTTAAATAATTTAGGTGTGTATCATTTCATTTGCATCTACGTTATGTAATCGTAATATTGATACATAATTTGAAACTCGGATACCTGTGGTGCGGACGGCTCTTCTAGTGAGATGGCATCTCGGGTCGGAAGCATTTACGAAGCGTCCTCTCCGAGTCAATATCAATAAATGGGAAGTTGGGAAATTGGATGTGTTCGGGCTCATCGCCCGCCGACACCGTATGTAATAACATAGTAATGAGCCCGTGTTGCTACTCGTAAAAATATGCCTTTGCTACCGTCTATGACTAAATATTTAACAAGCGTCCGAGATCAGATGTCTATGAAACTGATACACGTGATAAGTTTAATATATGATAATACGTTCATTAATATGTAGCAGGTCAGCAATAGGTGGTTATCTCATTTGGTATGACTAGGGATTAGAACAACGGCATTTTAATGAAGTCGTTTCGAATTTAAATACGAATATGTATAACAATAGGTATGGATTCGTGGTGATCACAGCACGTAATAAATACAGCATTAGCAATATTATTTTTTCGACTTACAACCTCTTGCTTTTTGCATGTCTTTCCTACTTTTTGCTTGGTGCATGTCTGGCTGCCATAGAAATGCCAAATTTATTCCTGAAGCGCTCCCGCTGCAAACATAGAGTTGGCCGAAAAAAAGGTCCCCATCGAATGCTATAGTGTAGGTGTTACTAATAGAACTGGTGTTGCAAATATCCGTAGGCGTATACTGTTTCTTAAGATTACAGAGCCCGAGTGACATACCGCTATATTTATTAAAAGAAATAGAATATCGTCGCCTACCTTCGTATTTGACGCCAACGCGCTTTCCCATTCAGAAACCTGCAACAAAACATATTCATATTAATCAACACAAATCTACATATCGTGCAAGAACCGTAATACTAAAATAAAATAATGCCGGTTGCATCAGCCTACGAAGATTGATTTGACATTGACGCGGTGCGCATGCGTATTGTCCTAATTGGGTGCAGAGGGCTCGCCAGCTTGAGATAACTATATATAGATTCATATGAGTGTGAATGAGACAGATATATGTTGCACGTAAACGTGTTTCGGGATGGAAAGGTCGGTAACATGGCCGCCGCGCTGCAAGTGCATTTGACAGACGAATGTGAAGCTTTTTTGGACGCTACTTTGGAATTCGGTTTGTATTTTTAGGATGAATACCGTTTTAAACATTTTTACTTCTGTGTATCTCATTAAAATATGTATCTATAATATGTAGATTTATATATCTATATTGTAAATTTGATTTATAGAAATGTTTAACTCATTTTAAAATGATAAGTCTTACCTAGGTGTATCTTTACCAAAGGACACTTTGATAGAGATAACTTTGCTTAAAGACTTATTCTTACGGTGCTCGACTTTCATAGGATGAAACATAAGTAGGTACGTAACTATACTTATATTATGCAGGTGAACTTATAAATACATAAATGTACCCACCGTTTGTCATTAACACGGTTGTAAAGATGTTAATGAATAATTACATCAAATTAAACAAAAGTAAATTACATGTTTACGAAACCGCAGTAAATTTTGAATCGCATAAATGTCTTATTTAATAAGGAATAAAATTTAATTAGTGTCTGTGCACACTGGTTCTAAAGTCGAATAATAAGTAGTCATAAATGTAAGGTAACATGCTCCACATAAAATTATGATTATATAATCGTTACAGTTGCATACTTTATCTATTTATTAGCCGTGGACTTATATTATAATTGATATATTTTTTTGTAAATAGGTATGTATCTATTCGGGAAGCGCTATAAAAAAACTCCCAAAAATTCAAAAATAACTTTCCTTCAACGATAAAATAAAGATGCTTGGTCTAGGCAGGCTGCCTTTTACAAAGTTTAGTTATAAAAGTAAGATAGATAAATATAAAAGTAGATTGATAAATAATTTAAATCTAAATTTCAAACCTTAACCATTATTATTAGTCAACACATTATTCCTCTGTTATCAAAATCTAAACATACCTACCTAGGTATGTTTAGATTTTCAAATACCTACCTACTTGCAGACTAAATTTGTTTCGTTGTAAGTATTTGTGTAAAAGCAAGTTTAGTAGAAATAACTGAGACGGTTGAAGTATTTTCTTGCTCGGACGGATACCTAACTAAAGCTGAAATGATCCAAATGTTTGGGATGCTATGACCGGGGCGTCTAATTAAACGTAACAAAACTTCAAGTGAAGTCCACGTAGGAATGTGTTCACTTGTTTTAAGTTTACTACTTGGTGTGAGATGTAGGTACTCATCTATGTAGCTAAGTATTTTCTTTTTCAATATTTACAACGAAATAATTTTATTGAACTAGTAGATAAGTAGGTACCTACTCATCTACCAGAAACTGACTCTGCATGAATCCATTATAATATATAGTAAGCGTATTATTTGAACGGAAAGCTTGATTAATAAATAATTCCATTGATACATGTTATTGAAGCATTTACTTATAGGTAACATAAAAAATGTAGGTAGGTAGGTACATCAAAAAATGCAACTGTGAGTAGGTAGGTAAAATTAGGTGTTTTCGTTGTTAGGCGCGTTTCGACAATCTAATCACAACATTACTTACTTCTACTTAAGTTTTTTATTTACTTAAAGCAACAATATCCACCACCTAAATTTAATAAACTGCACAATGTTCTAACAGCGAATCGGATTAATCCAATCTAACACTATTAGGTAATAACTAGTCTAACCAATTCCAACGCTATAAGTTGAGAATATTACAACCCAAACATGTTATCAAACAGAGAATCTCAATTCAGCCGCTGAAAACAAAGTTTCTTGCGTACAGCGCTAATCGCCTCAATTTTGCCTAAGCGGAGTAAATAAAAGTTTAAACAGATTAAACTCGGTAGCGAGGGCCGACGGAAGCGCGGGGAGGTAATTATCTCGTCCTATTTCCCTTCTAATTTCACGTTAGGTCCGCTCTTTGGATTGTACGGACCTGCGACTGAGATAGCGATTGACCAGCGACTTAAATTTTTAAGTTGTCAAAGATTGTCCAATTAAAAATCGTATGTTCCTTATTGATAGTGATTTTTTTAATTTGTAAGAAAAAGTTATATTTGCAAGACTTATAAAAGTTATTTTGTATAAAAGCTAAATTAACAAGATTTTAGATACGATTTTAAATTGCATGGTACTATCAAATACAATTATACATACAAGGGCGACCAGTTTTAAATTAAGTGATGCATAAGTACCGAATAATAGCTACAGAACAAACTACAAAATAATTTTGGGCGAAGATAATTATCTCTATATTTTACCTTTTTCCTTATAAATAACTAAAGGAAATGGAAAATAACGATTATCAAAAATTTTACGTCTTATCTGACGACCAACCGCCCGTGTACAACAATCAGCGCCCTGCGAATTAGACGCAGAATTCTCCAAGTGGAAATGAGGTCACTCGCTATATAAAGTTAATGGCATTTCAAATGTTAAGCCTAGTTACGACTACTGTTAAAATTATTCATAACAATATCTCCTGCATCCTCTGGATTGAGGATGCTACCGTTTTACTTTCATTACGTTGATACTATCTACGTATCCAACTAGGTATCTAGATATACAAAGTATAAATAGTTCGACCATTGTAACTTAAACAAATATTATTATGATATGCCAACTTGTTTTCACAAATAAATTAATACAAAATTTACATTTTTTGTCGCAGATACACAGGCTACGGGCACATTAAAGACGGCGTATTTCTTGTATACACATACCTATGTGAAAGTTCGAAAAGCCTATATATACATACACCTGCAAATCATTACAGACATGACGAACATTTTAGTCT
>DWNR01000239.1:0-22759 GCA_018250455.1 Polygonus leo | reverse complement strand
TTGGGAATGATTCCTGATGTCAATGGGCGGCAGTGACCACTTACCATCAGGTGGACTGCATGCCCGTTTGCTACCTTAAGACAATAAAATAAAAACAATCTAGCTCTGCCGCAAATTTTCAATTTGTAATAAAAAAATTGAAAAATCATTAATCGAAATAAAGTATAGCCCATGTTTAAAGTTAGACAAAGTTACACATCTGTGGAAAATTTTAATAAATCAATCCGTTAGTTTCGGAAATTAGCCTGGATAAATATCATGACACGAGATATTTATATACAAAGAAAGATAAGTGCTTACGAATTCACAAGTGCAATATTATACATAACGTTATAAATAATCTACATATATAATGTTATGTATAATACATTGTACGGGATAATACTGCTTCAAAATGTTTCTAATTTTGGAAAATAGAGAAAAAAGAGGAGAGTTCTAATTCGTCTGTACATATTTTCAGTTATATTACCTCACCTGGGCAGCGCAACGTTCGCGACAAGGAACGCTATGGCGGTCATTTCGGCTAACAACATTTTGCAGGCTTTGGAGGACAAACCTATGCAGTACCCTGTTTGCTGAATCTACAGTTAACTAGTATAGGGGCCCCACGTAAGGCGAGCTCCGACCTCATAGGGGCCCGTTGCGTAATTTGAACTCAGAGGAGCGCCACAAAAAAAGCTTATTTGTTTTATATTTTCAGGCACCTACTATGAATTATCGATTAATAGAAATTATGTTTAATTGCATGATTATTAATTAATTGAATAAGGGGCCCCTTATTCTTGTTGAATTTTAGGGTCCTGCAATGAACATTTAAGATTGTATTGTTAAACTTTTATCCTTGTATAATATGTTCATATTATAATTTGTTCTTAAGATGATTTATTGTTGTTTTAAAGTAGTGACGTTCTACCTTTTTATGCATTTTGATTAATTTAATTATCATAGATACTATATGCGTGATGCTATAAAATATTGAAAATATATTACTATAAACAATATTTACTGTGTTTTCTTGATAATTTATTACGAGTAATTTACTAATTTTATTTTTTATCTAAAAAGTATTTATCTTCATTTTCGATATTCCTGGAATGATCATAGGGGATTCCTCAAAAAGTGTGAATAATTATTCTCTACTCTGACGAAGTCCAAGCAAATGTGACGTTTTCTTAAAGGTGAGATTTACTTAGATAAAAAATAAAAACAAAAGATAAAGTCTAGTTGATTCCATATCCCCATTTATTAATACATGTTTAAAATATTTTTTTGGGCACCAATAACAGTTCTCTATATCTAAATATATAGAAAACTTAAATAGGACAAGAGGCGAATATATAAGTACATAGCAACACATTAATTTATGAGCTTCCAATATAAATAGTGTGCAATTGTATTTGTCTAGTTTGTTCCGTCACATCACATGTGCCCGCAATAATAACATCTGACAGTCGTGCTACATACTTCAATTTTAAAAAGATCGTATTCCAATTCGGAAGAATGACCGGTTAAAATCTAAGCGTAGGTATAAACCCTGACTTTATCTTCATCAATTATGTCGCAATACCACATACATACAATCTATTTATAACATTACGTTCACTTCACTCATAACCATTGCTAAGCAACGGGTCAGTAGATTACGCTCAAGTTACGATTCAGACGAATAAAAAAGTTAATTATTTGTTGGCCTTCGAAAGGCTAGGTTTCCTCTATTTTACAACAAAGTTATTATCATTGTCGATTGTTCTGATAAGATTACTTTGTTACGTCAACAATGAGATACATTACTGTTGCATTCGTGTTTATTCTGCTTTGGAGGAGCGACGCGTCTTCGACAAAAATGACGAAAAATCTTAAAGTTCTTGTGTCTTCAAACGACTTTTCGGAGAGTGGATTGAATATTCTGGAGGAAAAGTGAGTGTTTCAATTTTCCTTATTCTGTAAATTGTATTTTTAAAATTCGATGGAATTATTATTCATACCGGTGTTCACGAAGGTTATAACAATCGTGAATGCGCTTAATATAACGAAGTCCGTTACGATTTTATGTATTTTAATTTGAACAATTATTTCGTCTGATTGTCACTTGTCAGAATGCATCAACATTCTGATGAATATAAAAATTCAATAATCTAACCTAGAAATAAGTAGTAGTTTTCATTATTGTAGGAGCTACATTTAATAATATGGAAAAAGTGACATATAACTCAAATATTGTAATTTTATCAAAGACTTTAATATATTTAATGATGATTCTTTTTTTCCTATATAACTTATCTTGAGAACAACCGTAACATATTAATTTTGACGAAAACATTCCGCCAGTAGGATTATATTTAGGTACTGAACATAATTATCCTTATTTTATGATAAAACTTTAAAAATAAACATTAATAATTCCTATGTTTGGCGAACTACCTTGAGGATAACCCTAAATATACATATAATATAATAAGTTTTGACGAAAACATTTCGTCAGTAGAATCATATTTATCCTTTCTAATTTTTTTTTCAGCTTTACGGTACTGAAGTCAAGGTATGCCAACTTCGGTGAAGAAGGGCTAAATGAAAACCGGGAAGAGCTGATGAAACTCATCCCAGGATGCTCAGCGCTTGTTTGGGTGTCACATCATCCGATCACTAAAGAACTCCTTGACAAAGCTGGTAAGGTTTTAATAGAAAAGCTTCTAAAATAACTTTCGAACATATTTACATTACTACAAATGTTATATTTATAACATTTGTAGTAATTTTAGTATCAATTTTGGCCTATGTCGTTCAAGTTCATTTCCAAGTCTTAGAACTCTGATTACTCGAAAAAGTATCCATGTTTAAAATAAATTATCACTTGGTATAATATAAATAAATACATTGCTTTTTTTTCAAAATTTCGTTCACTTCATTCAACGAAACTCATCACCTAATATGGTTAAAATGGGGTACAAAGTTAGAATTTGTATGGCAGAACAACGTTTGCTGGGTCATCTAGTTGTCAAATATTTATGCAAAGAAAAGTTTCTTGAACTGAAAGAAAAAAAAACATGTAAATATATCTATTCAAACAGGTACTTAAAATATCGTCATTTCCAGTTATCGACAGGTCATTATAACCATAAGATGTTAACACGTGTGTTAACTGTTAAAGTATCTAACAAATTACTATGTAGCTACAAATTATATGTTGACATTTAACAAGTCAGAGGGCTGTGATGAGATAACATTAATATATAATAAAATATAAATATTGCTACAAAATTTATAAAATAAGGTTGATAATGAGCAAATAAATGCCTACAAATTTAACACGCAAAATACCTATACAAATTGTGATCCAATATTTTGACACAATTGCATTCTAGGGGTCATGTTTGTTACGTATCTACTCGAATGTTATTATAAAGAAGAGTTATAAAAATAAATAATTAAAACCTTGGTTATTTGAATTTTTAGGTTATGTGAAAAAAGTGTAGATCTTTTTATTACGAACAACTTTGCCATTTAGCTTTGGTTCATAGGACTCGTAGTTTTTTGGAAATCGAGATAAAACTTTTTTTAACCGTTAACCGACCTCAGATAGACCTTAATTTTTTTTTTCCTTTAAATTTCGTTATATTTTATTATGAGAAAAAAGAGTCTCCAATTGGTTTCATCCTACTATTATTTTTTTTCACTTTTTACCATTTTCAAAGGCTTCAGACCTGGTCTATATCGCACTTTTTTTGACTGTAAAAATATAAACAATAGCAAAATAGCAATAGTTATATGCAACAACGCAAAATGAGTACTCATTTTATCCGAGTCTGTCTGTGTGCGTGCGTACGTGTTTGTGCACAAAATTTGACTCTTGCCTCGTCTGATGCATTTTGCATTAAATAATTCACCATTTTGCCTTAAATATAAATATTCCATTGCAATTCCTAACTAATGCAGTCGCTGAGTGACGCGACGTTTTTCGCCCCTTTTGCCAGTTCCGCCGCTTGTCTATGCCGAGGTCCGAACCTCACAGGAGGTGCCCTTAGATTAGCCGCAAACCCACTGATGGAAAGAGATGGCTTAGGCCATCTCAAGTCCCCATAGACCCATAGCGACGCAAATAGCCAACGTATGAGCCCATCCCTCCCCTTCTAGCCCAGGTCTTCTTTCCCGGTTGAGTCCTTAGTTGGCTTGCCTTAAACAATTGGTGAAGCTGTAAAGGCCAGTAGGCAACTACACATTCGTAAAAAGAAATAGGTGGTGACTACTATCAAGCCGGTAACACGTCTGCCTTATCGCTAAGTGGGAAATAAAGTTAAGATTACTTTAAGTGCTACCGAATCATGTGCAAATATTTAAAATATTTATATATTATCTGTTAAATCCAAAAGTGTAGGTACATATATACGTATATACCCAGCTGTTAATTGTATGGTTATGATTATGCGTTTCATCTTAAGAGAAAAATATACAAACAATTTTTTTTTATTTATATGCTAGTTAATTCTACTTTACCATTCCTTGCCATGATAGAAGAGATTAGGCTTGAATCTAGCACGGTTAACCTTCCAATGATAAGACACCATTTTGATTTTAGATCCACAAATAAAGCTTCAATCGTCACATTACAACACAGCAACCAAAATGAAATCCAGGCCCACAAATACATTTCCTTCGTTCCATTCTAAGTCAGCAACTAAACTCCCATTTTTCCATTCCAGGTCCACAGCTGAAGATAGTGGCGACCGCGTCAGCAGGCTACAACCACTGCAACGTGCCGGAGCTCAAGGCGCGCGGCATCAAGCTGTCCAACACGCCCAACGTGCTCAGCCCAGCGGTCGCGGAGATTGCCGTGGGGCTCATCATCGGCGCGGCGAGGCGGTTCACGGAGAACTTGGAGCAGGTTCACAGGTAACATGTCAGATTCCAGAAATTCCAAATTCCCGGGAAAAATTGTGGCGACCGCGTCAGCAGGCTACAATTACCGCAACTTGCAGCACATTTACAAGTAATATGACAAATTCCAGACATTCCAGGTCCCTCAAAGGTAAAATTAATGGTGACCATGTCAGCAGGCTACACCTACTGTAATTCTCCAGCAGGTTTACAGGTAACATGTCAGATTCCAGACATTCCAGGTCGTCCAAGGCTAAAGATAGTGGCAACCGCGTTAGCAGGCTACAACTACTGCAACTTGCATCAGAATCACAGGTAATAAAACAAATTTTAGGCATTCCAAATCCCCCGAGATTAAAGATAGTGGCGACCGCGTCAGCAAACTACAACTTGCAGCAAGTTTACAAGTAATATGACAAATTCCAGGCATTCTAGTTCCCCCAGGTATTCCAGGTTCTAGCTAAAAATAGTGGCGACCGCGTCAGCAGGCTACAACTACTGTAACTTGCAGCAGGTTTACGGGTAATATAACAAATTCAAGGCATTCCAGGCCCATAACTGAAGATAGCCCATAACTCATCATCATCACCGTGACTAACTTCTATCACATTTTTAATTTTTTAGGATCGCGTCTCCTGTAACAATTAAACAAGGTCAAGATCACAATAACACGCTTGCTAAATGCAAATTATTAAACTTTACACACCTTTTAAAATTTGCTTTTAGTATTATGAAACCAATTTTGTTGGTTTTTACTACATATATGACTTAACTTATTGTCGTTTTGATACTAGTTAAAGTATTTATGGGAAAATTAAGCAATTATTTTACGAAATTGGTAGTATGTAGGAGAAATTTTTAACAGTTATTTGACAAAAATATCAATGTAGTAGGGATCATATCTATAAACATGCATTGATTCAAGCAAAGAAAGTCTTGCGTTCCTGGATATGTACAAGCACATTGTCACTCGTGATAATAATGATAAGAAACACTTAGAACATTGAAATGTAATAGTTTATCATCATATATTTTTTTATTTATTTTTTTATTGTGTAAAGGTAGCAAACGAGCATGCAGATGTTAAGTGGTCACTGCCGCCCATGGACATCAGTAATCATCCTCAAGTACGATTGAGTCATACCTAAGTTTGATCACAGATGCGTTGCTACCCCTGAGGACTAAGATGTTCGCCTCGCATTTAAGTATAGCCAGCAACCACTCCTCTCCATACCGAAACACAATAAATTGCTTCACGGAGGATTATGAGGGTATATCATTTCAATCATGACATTTGACTGGATTTTAGTAGCATTTACTTATTTACGACTGAGCCAAATTAAATTACCACTTGCTTTGAGGTGGAGGAAATCTACTGCATAATAAATTAAGTATAAAACTTACCAGGGGGTAGAAGTTGTTTAGTTCGACCGGGGAGTTGGCCGGTCTGCGTAAAGAGACTATCGGCACACCAACAACAACTCATAATATTATGTGGATGTTTCAGGGGAGAATGGGAAATAGGTTTCGAGAAGGTCCTCGGGCAGGACGTCCGAGGCAGCACCGTGGGCATCATCGGTCTTGGTGGTATCGGCCAGGCGGTGGTCAAACGCCTCGCTGGATTCGAAGTTAGCAAGTTCCTTTATACTGGACACAGGGAAAAACCTGAAGGTATGTTCATTGTAGCTTCCCTAGCCAAAGGGTGTTAACAGGATCCCTCTTACTGAGGCTCCGTACGTCTGTCCTTGCACATAACTGTTGATGGGCTGTATACTGTATTAAGGTAGACACTTGATATTTTTTTTACAAAATGTGTATTACTATGGCGGCCATAATAACAAATATCAACAATAACTAGATTCAAAAATATACCGTATTCAATAATAAAATGGGGTGAGCTAAATAAAACCGTTTAAGAAGGCTCATGCCCAGCTGTGTCTCTAATGAGTTGAAATGATAATAATAATTATGCACTGTTTAGGAAGTAATAGTTACAACAATATTCCTTTTCCTCCAGCAAAGGCACTGAACGCAGAATTTGTGTCTTTGGACGAACTGCTGTCTCAGAGCGACTTCATAGTCCTTGCAGTCCCTCTGACGGACGAGACGAAGCACATGATCAATGATACCACGCTGGCCAAGATGAAGAAGAACGCTATTCTTATCAACGTTGGGCGTGGAGGTAAGAACGACATACAACTTCATAATGTAAAATATATATGAATAAGCCCTTTATGTAAAAAACATAAAGGGCTTATTCATTAGCGCAGCGGTATTGTAATTTCTGGTACTGTTCTGCTTGGTAGCGATGTTTTTGACTGAGCCAAGTAGGTACATTATCGGTTGCCAGGTGGTAGAACTCATGTAGTTCGACCGGGGAAGTACCACCGCCACCGACATTATCCACCGTGAAGCAATTGCCGGCTATACTTAAACACGAGGCGAACATCTAAGTCCTCAAAGGTAGCAACGCATTTATGGGTGCTTACATTAGTACCTATACTATATAAGTAGGTACACGCTTGCCTTTTTCATTTTACCGTTATCGAGACAGTTATCAAACCATATCAATACTTCTGATATCTATTACATAAGTGATATAACTACTACATCTTATTTACACACCTACGAATATGATTAGATAGGATCCCTGTTTTTGAACGCCTCAGCCGATTTGTTGAAGTGAAAATGTCTGTATACAACAACAACAATCATTTTGCACTTGAAAATTAATATACAGACAAATATCAAGAAAAATAATTACTTTTAATACTTATAAAATTTTAATAGACATTACATTGATTTGATGCTTACAATTGTAGC
Organism: Polygonus leo; assembly: GCA_018250455.1. Lineage (NCBI taxonomy): Eukaryota > Metazoa > Arthropoda > Insecta > Lepidoptera > Hesperiidae > Polygonus > Polygonus leo. The sequence continues at coordinate 15,064 of DWNR01000239.1, read as the reverse complement.
CCCCATACTTGAATTCTCCGTGTCGTGAATGCTATTTACCTAGAAGGCGAGTACCTACCCAAAAAGACCGAGACAGAAATCCAACTTCATTATTCAGATTTCTGTATGGTCAGGATCGCAGCCGGAACCTTCTGCGAGACAAACCGGTATGATAGCTCTGTGAAATAAGCTTTCTCGCGATATATTCATTTACAGCAAGTAATAAGTATCTTGTTTACAATATGTGTCCCATGCACAACCAAACAAAGATTTTATTTTTGTTACCAGATGCCCACACACAAGAGTAACCATATTAGTTATCTGGCTTTTAGTCCTAGCGATGTTATGGTTGAAGTGAATTATATTTATATTAAATTTAATTAAGTTAATTTTAAATCTAGACTTGGTGGATCAGGAAGCCCTATACAACGCCCTGAAGAATGGCACAATTTACGCAGCAGGCCTCGACGTCACAACACCTGAACCGTTGCCGAAGGATCACAAACTCCTCACTCTTCCAAATATCTGTAAGTTTACCTTCAAATATTGTTTATATAGCATGAAAGTAGCAAACGAGCGTGCAATCCATTATCTATACATCAGCCTCCTTAAACTGGCACCACTTAAAGCGTTCCTGCGCCTTCTGAATTCATCGATTTTCTGCCCTCCTTTTCAAATCATCCGTCCTCTTCTCTCCTCTTCAAATCATATTCCAAATATTTAGTGTATTTACCTTGTACCTCGGGCGAACAACAGACAAGCCGCATCTTCCCCGAATCGGCGGAAATGATCACCAGGAGCAATACAGGAATATACAGGAATAATAGGAAACCCTCCTACATGAATCGTAGATCCCTGGTCGCGCCAAAGTCACGGAAAAACGGCATGACCGCTTTCATACATTCAATACTTTAACATACTTTACATTGTTGTGATGTTAGTCATCACATACATAGTCAAACACACACATCTTCACACCAAATCCCTAACGGGGTAGGCAGAGAGTATCGAGTGCCAAACGGCACGGTTCTGGTATACTTGCTCAACTTCTTCCACTTTCATAACTCTCCTCATACATACTCATACGCCGAGTTCGGACTCTTGACACCTCCTTCGATCAATTCATTCATCTTCTCGTCCAAACCACCACGCACATTCGATGTTGATGATTGGTTCAGATTCCATATTGATCAATGATTCAGTAATGTACATTTTCATATTTTCAGTCGTTCTTCCGCACATCGGCAGTGCGACGGTGCAAACGCGCAGCGACATGGCCGTCCTAACCGCGAACAACGTAGTCAACGCTCTCAACGGAAAACCCCTAATCACACCAGTGTTGCCCTAAAATATTAGCCAAACCATAACCTAAAATATTAGACATACACCATAGACACAGAAAGTAAATAAACAAAACCTAACGCAATTCTATTTCTGCTATTACAAACATTGTCTGAGATTACTTTTCCATTTGACGTTAAGTAAAAATTGCATGTCGCTCATAAATAATCGTTAAAATCCCAGACATGCCACTAGAACTTATTCAAGACGACCAATTCACTCTTCAATATTGACCCATCCATTTGTGAAACACTGGTATAAGACTATAGAGTACTGTCCTAGATTGGTCAGTGTTAAGATAGATATCATGGTTTCTAGTGGCCATTTACAAGCGGGATAAGGTTGTCTATTACTGCCAATGTATACAAAGATAAACCATGCAAGGTTATAAGACCCGTTACATGTTTGTTTGATTACTGGATATGATGACAATATATAGGCTTCAATGGACATAGCTGTTAGGCATTTATACGGGTAAAACCCATACCACCATTGTCAACCTGGCAATTAGCCCCTAAATCCAGAAAGGGTTTCACCGGCTCTTTATTCCACAAACGGATATCTAACATACAACGGATATCTAACATACTCAACTCAATAATGTTATTTAAAATTTGGTATAACTCAGAAGTCATAACCAATACTGGTAATGATGTATGTATTGATTTATCAGATAATATAAAAGAAGCAATGTACAGGATTTCAATCGAATTTATATTATGATTTTAATAAAATGTGATACATGGTACATAATTTGGTTTTTATTTTATTGTAATCCCTTTATAGCAATCCCGATATAATATAAACATTAACGAGTTACAGACTAAGGTAAACATTTATTATTATATTTTGCTTTGCAATGTTTTTCACACTATTATATGGAGCCTACATCAAGAAAGCAGCATTTATTACAAACATTTACAAGTTAATATTATCAGGCCGTATTTTTTATTCAAAGCATGAAAAAAATACTTTTTTTTTTACCTTATTTGAAAAACACATTTTAGTTTTAATATTTTTAAATGATGACTATAACATATTTAAATACATTTTCAACAAGAATAGTTATGCAAACAATCTTTAGAGGTTTTCTTATGCAAACATTCTGAGATAAGAAAATAGCAATGATTTTGAAATTAAAGTATTTATTTATACAGAAATCTTATTTACACTTTATATAAGCTATAACAATATATTAAAGGTACAAAATATTAGATAATATACTTTAAAAAACTCTGCCTACTTTATTGTTATCTTATTGTTTTAAACACTTGTGCATCAAGATAAATTCAATACTAATTTGGTTTTAATATTATTGATATTCAGATTCACTAATTATATGCAATTTTATTTTATTTTTATCAGTAGCTTCTGTCCATGCTTATGCACAAACATTTAATTTTTTTTTTATACGTTTGTTTATACAATAGTTAGATGAATTAAAATATTTGTTAAAATGTAGTGATATAAGCATAAGCAGTTTTTGTAAGAACTACCTGATCCAAAATAAACTACCATATAAATTACAATAGTTTTGATGGGCACGTTGAAAACTGATTTTGCATATGCAAATTTTCTATACCTTTGTTTACATTACTGTAATATTCCTAAGCCACCCTAACTTGCAATGAGCAAGGAAAATGTCCACCACCATAACTACTTTATTTTCGATGAAATTATGTAATTCTATTTTATGGATTATTCATTAACTCAGTGCCCTGCACGTCTTAGATGGTTGTAGCCTTATGGACTTATGCCTTGCTGTACCCAGTCTGCTGCTTTCTTTTCTAAGGTAATCGATAGAAATATTACCCCTTTAGCCATAAGGACCTCATATGACATAAGACATAGGTTTTTTTTGTGTTTCATTTTCAGTAGTTGCTATTTTTTACTAATTCTCAAATGAAAGTCATAAATACAGTAGGCAGAGTCCTAAACCTAAGGAATCCATATATTTAGGGCGCATCTGCAACAATTGCCGAAAGGTCTTTTAAGAAGGGCTCAATCTGACTCTCAAGGGACAATATGTGGCCTGTGTTGCAATTATCACTACCAATAAATGTGATTACTAGAGGCAACTTGTTCATCTGTATCACCTGGAAATAGAAACAAATTTTAATGTAAAACTAGCTGACCCAGCAAACATTGTTCTGCCATAGAAAAAATATAAAAAAATGGGAGTTGATGGTGGAAGGGTGAAAATTTACAGTTGTATTTAATTTTTAATGCTGAATCATAAAAGAATAAAAACAAAAAAAATTGTCCAAAAAATAGAAAATAAGATTAGGGGTGAACCACCCTTAACATTTAGGGATATAAAATCTCAGATCAGATTCAGAGATTCTCCCAATTCAGACAGATTCTCAGATCTACCCAATTTGCACACAAAATGTCATAATTGGTCAGCCATTTCAGAGGAGTTTGGCAACAAACACCGCAATAAGAAAATTTTATATATTAGATTTAAGTGATTTTTTTTGTACCATATTCGTACCATATTGATTTAGCATATGAGCTGCTGTTAAGTGGTTATTACCAAGCATGTAAATTTTATAGTGGATGAAAGAAAGCCCACCTCGTTAAATACCAATATGTTCTTATGGACTATTTATTAAGATATTTCTGTCATGGGTAATTATAGGGCAGAATCCACGCCTCCCAGACCATAAAGCAAGAATGACTTAACAAGGATCACTGTTAATTCATCGTAACATAAATAAATTACTTGATTTTATTTAAACAACAATTTAAGAATAATTTTATCATAAGTTGAAAATTAACTTTGCATAAGAATAAACGCTATATTTACCTGATAGCTAGAATACATTGATATTATAGTTTTATTTCGACCTAGCCCCAGCTTGCTCGCTTGATCTGTGGCCATACCAAATGTGGATATGAAATTGGGACGGAGGGCTAATTGCGGTGCCCTCTCAGTCACAGACCGCACCACTGGGACTCCGTCGCGGTCCGTAATCAATATACAATGTAGACCGTTTACTCTGCAACAAGTTTTCATGAATACATCTTTTGAAAACAGTCATCATTAACATGCGTACTTAGGGCGTACAAGTAACTTACTTCTCTAGTAAGTGATTCAAGTATTTTCGCAGGTCATCGACCATTTTTAAGCGTTTCTTATTTTCCTTTTGAGAAAAACAAACAAACACAAAAGTACAAGTGAAGAGGAACGAAGTGAAATTCATTCATTTATAAAATGTGTCATCTGTCAATTCAATTCTGTCATCGCCTCCTACTAGACTTGCAATAATCGAATAATCGACGATTTATTTTAATCTTAGTTATTATTTGTACATGAATGTACTGCAATAAAATGTTTTTAATTTTTAAGTGTCAATAAGAGTACTTATTTTAATTGTTTACATGTTTGACTTTGCGGTTCTGTTAAATTGATCCTGACTGATACTGTTTCTTGTGTTAATTTCGTAGACAAAAAGTAACGATATATTTTCTGTGTATTATTGATGCAAAATTGATGATTCGATAAATATCGATGTATAGTCACTTGCCATCCATAGCGCCATCTTTTATGATATGTCAAAGTGACAGTCTGAACCAAAGACAAAAATATTGGAAATAACAAAAACATCAGTTTTAAAACCCAAAAGAATTTTAATACTTTGTAATTTTTCTAATTATTAGAATGATATAATAAAAAATTGAGCATAATTTACACTTTCCAATGGATTTATAAGTATAAACCATTTAGTTTTTTTAATCAGTCAACTTTATGTGTAGGTGAAAAAAAAAAGAAAAACAAAAATTATCTACAGACAGACAGGCAAAATGGAAGAAATGGATTGACAAGTTTGCGATTTTCGTAATTTTATTTTTGGGTTCATAAATGTTTTGTGCCTTTGTGCTTATTAGGTGTGTTACTTTCAGAGCAATAACGCAACGAGTGTGGTGTCCGATAAAAGCAGGTGTAAAATATATCCACAGTATGTTGCAACCGATCGAAAAATAGCTTCAGTACGATGATAACAAAAGATATAAAAATTCAGCCTTGTCTCGTTATATGCTCTTTTTCGTCACATGTGTACAGTCGGGATTAACAAGTCATGAACGTTCGTAAGCGCAAGAACCGGGGGATGTATACGTAACTGTGCGAGAAAGTGATTTTAAGGATTGTGACGTCACTAGAGTGAAAAGACAATAAAATTGCTGTGCAAATAGAAGATGTTTGGTAATAGTTGTCGGTGAGTGGGAGTGTGGACCGAGTGGCGAGGCGAAGGGCACAGTTCGCGGCGCTGGGTGGTCCTCCGCGAGGATGGGCGGCGATGTCTGCCCCCTCCGAAAGCACCGCGAGCCCTTCCCCGTGTGCATGCACTAACATATCGCTTATGCAATTGTTCCACGAGCTGAAACAGAAGTTTCCCGGCGTCCCCGATCATGTTGTGTCCAATACGATCGAGCTCTACTGTCACGATAAGCAAGCCTGCGAAAAACATTTGCACAGCGAAGTCAAAGCCTCCCTAACACACGCCTACCATGCTTCATCCTCGGCGGCGGCCCGTCAGCTCAACGAGCTCAAACTCAACCCGCCAGTCAAGTGCCGCAACCAGCCCATAGTCAAGCACGAGGTGGCCAAGACCTCCACAGTTAAGTCAGTCACTTGCCAAGGCCCCCAAACGGCTGTTGTGAGCTCAAATGCTCTTGTAGATGACGATGAGAAACCAAAACTGAATACGGATGCCAATCAAAATGTTGTTGACTTAAAAAACAATGAAATAACAAAAGTAACATCTCCAGTCGCAGTCATAAATATTGACAATTGCTATGCAAAGTACAATGCAGAATCACCAAGTGATTTGGAGTTGACCAATGAGAATAAAAACGAGTTGGATACATCTAAAGAGAGTGTGCCAGAAGAACCTAAACAAACTGATTTGGAAGAACAACCAGAGAGCACTAATTACAAGATATTAAAGAGCAATAAGATCAAAAGCAATTTGAATGAAGAACTAGAGTCGGTGAAAGAGAAGAAAACCATCAAGAAGGACCCACAGCCCAAACCGAGTCCTGTTGAGAAACGTCCAAGGCCCAACACACTAAAATTTATAAAGCCAAATCCAGATATTGCATTTAAGGAGACTTTAAAGGACCCAGCTGGAGACGATTGTCGGACGGTGTCTCCAGCTCCAGCTGCACACAAACCTGACGCTCAGTCAAAGGAGCCCAAAACAGGTGTGTACAGGTCTGAACGAGGGTATCCATTAAACTTGTCTGTTAATGTTAATTGTCATATGGATGTGAGCCGTGGTTATGGTGATCCTTGGTTAGAAGATTATGACAGTCCGAGAACAATAACATCTGTGAATTTAACTGTTTGTACACCAACATCAAATATGGCGAGTCCAGTGAGAGAGACAAGGGACGACGATGCAGGGTTTGAAGGGCATGTTACAGTGACGGTCAGCCCGAGCACGACGCGGCCTGCGAGGCGTAGGGCGCCGCCTCCGCCACAAACGCCTTCTCGGATAGAGTCACCGAGACCAACTAGGACAGCTCCTGAACCACCTGGATATGGTTAGTAAATTTTAAAGTAATATTGTTCGGAATTACATATAGATGTGGGAGGGACAATGGCTTAAGCAAAATTAATTTACGAGACTGATTTCAGAGGCTTCTCTCTATTAGAACAAGGTTTTATTTAGATGTAAACTTATGGCCTAACCTTGATTTCCTCATATACAAAAGTCATAAATTGGTATTCAGTATGTCAGAAATGTAAATAAGCAATTTTTACTCTTTGCACATTGAATTTATATACATTTTATTATATTATTATACAGGTTGTAAATATACCTACAGAAAATCTGATTATATGAGATCAGAGTCACCTAAGGACTTTATAATTTGTTACAATGTTCTTAAATATTCATAAAACAATTATATTTGAAAAACTACACATATTTTTCTCCCCATGAGGAAAAAGATGTACTTTTTAAGTAGGTCCAGCTACTCTAGGCCACCTCTCTACAACAAAATATAATAATTTCTATACAAAAGGTTAAGAGGTGACAATGGTATGTCCTCTAGTAAGCTATGCTTACTTCACCCCTAACACTTCATACATACTTCAACCCTAAATGCACAAATTATTGATTAACAACAAACAATGTTATTACATGTTGATTTCTAAGAAATAATTGCTATCAATTTATAATCAGTCATTGTAATGTAGCATTTATGGGAAATGAGTCACATAATTGTTTTGAAACTTAATTAATAATTATAGCCTTTAAAGTGACTGGTACCACGTACATTCAGATTTAAAGCAAATGTGAGGTCTCAGAGCAGTTTCACTGCCAAAACTATTTTTCTTATAGTTATTTATAAGCAATTTTAGTTTTAATTCAAAAGTGGCATCATTTGTGGTCATCTTTTGTAACATATGACGACAACTCAAAAGCAAGCACATTTTTGGGAAATAAAATGCAACACATTTTCAACTGCCATCATATAGAATATCATAACTTTACCACAAATGTCATGAGCAACGATAGATTCTCGTTTGCTACTTCAAATACATTAAAAATTGCCCATTCCTTAGCCAGCTCTAAAAATGGAATCTTATCTAAGAATTTGTCTTTACTGAGTACGGGAAAACCCCAAATAAAAATGTAAAGCAAATTCTGCATAAGATAAAACACGTTATTATAATGTTTACATTATGCTAATCCATTTAAATTATTCTATAGATGTCTTGCAAAGAAATACAAATATGTTTGTGACGAGTGCACACTCATTACTTACTGTGCTTACACATTTTTTTCCTTAACTCTCAAATAAAAGACACCATTCAATTTTTTCATGTTATACTGGTTTATTTTACCGATTCTGACAAATTGTATTAATGAATGAATGTGGTTTTTTATTGAAGTAATAAATAATGAGCATTACTTAGTTGTTGAAAATCCACTCTTATACTTTCTGTGCAGGTTTGATTCCCATGCACGCCCCTCAGATTTTCATATTTATTTACAGATTGTTTAAACAATATCCCATGGGTGTGTGAAATCTATCAAATCACACTTGGCTAGCATATTGGCCTCAACTCGTCCTCAGTATCGATTTATCCCAAATATCTTTCATGTACAGACGGCAATCAGTTACAGATTTATTGTATGTATAGATTAGACACATAAGTTTAGACTTGATTATATATGAAATATTAGATTAAATAACCAGTATTCTTTTTTAATTTACTGTTTCAATTATCAAAAATCGTAGGTTGATTGAATTCAATTTATATGTCAATTGAAAGTGTCACATGAAACCCTTAAAATTCAATATGATTTTTTTAGTGTGTGTCATACTATGGCCGTGATAATAACAAATAGGTACTAAAATAGCAAAGAAAGAAAATTAAAAATAGAGGTTACTTCTGTTAATTTACACTTAAAGCTTTCACAAAATATGTACTGTCATAATTGGAATACCAACTAATAACAAATGATACGAAATTAGCGTAGTAAAACTATCTAAGCTAAGTCGGTCTTACATCCCAATTTCGATACAAGACCATTTGTTGGTGAATTTGACAGCTGTACTAAAGTGTAGTGTAAAGTTTAGTATTAATATCAAACGACATCTTCCAGACCGGTCCCTGATCGAGCGTCAAAAGGAGCGTCTCTCCCGTCTGGCGTCAGCGTTGGCGCAGGAGAAGGGCAGGCTGGCGCAGCTGACGAAGGAGACCCAGATCCTGGCGGCCGCGCCACCCACGCCTTCAGCCGCGCAGCGACTCAAGGACTACGTGGAACGCCTCCGGGACGAGTGCGACACGCTCGCGAAACGACTCGAGATGACTGGGAATGGTGAGATTTTTATATTAACGTTTTTTGAGCGGTAGCGATCATCCTACGTCTGCGGAATGACTACGTCGCGACGAACAACGAAGCGAGCAAGCGTTGCAAAAACGCCGCGAGATCGTTGCGTGCACGCGACCATCGGAGCTCGCTTGAAAATCACCATTATACCACAAAACTGGGGTAGAATATTTATTCGTACGTATAGAACAGGCTAAAATCATTACTCACCCTTTAGTTTGCTGTAGTTAAAAACATATCACCGAGCCTCCAATCCACCCTATAATTGGTCAATTCTGTCTATAAGCATTTACCTCAAATATATTGGTCCTATGTGAGTAATAAATCTTTGCCTAGTATTGAGCAGTAAGATATCCGCATTGCATTTATGTATGCAGATCACATCTCACCAACCAAAACAACATACGGACAAGCATAAGGCAGGTGTTGGTATTTCCCCTGTTAAACGACACGAGTTCTACTTTTCTTTTAATAACATAAAGGAAACAACGAGCATGCAGTGTAGGCTTCGGGTTTAGCATGCCTTGGAGGGGCCCCGTATCGAAATTTGTTGGGGGGCCCAAGTTTAGGACACCATTTCTTTATCGCATAAAGGTATCAATGCAGTCCTCCTGATGGTAAGGGGTCCCGGCAGATCATGGACATTAGTAATCATCTGATCCTGAAGTACGATTGAATCATACCTTAGATCGACCACACATACGTTGTTACCCTCGAGGACTAAGATGTTCGCCTCGTTCGTAAGTATAGCCGGCAACCACGCCTCTCCAAACCGAAACACAAGATTTGCTTCACTGAGAATTGTGAAGGTGGCAATGGTAACGGTAACTGGTCTGGTCGAACTACACGAGTACTACCACCTGTTTTTCCTAAAATATAGCATTTCTTAAGTTGGACCAAGTTACACATAGGTACAAAATTTCGTTGAAATCCGTTCAATAGTTTTGGAAATTAGCGAGGCCGAACATCGTGACTTGGCATTTTATATTTTTATTGTGTTGGGAATTTTTTCAACTTTTACCAAGGTAGTAATTCCAAGTATTAGAATAAATAAGGAAAAGGCAGCAATAAAGACATTATTAATCGACATAGCAAAAGTATAGCCGGCAACCAAGCCTCTCCAAAACCGAAGCACATGAATTTCTTCACGGGTGATTATTATGAGGTTGGCAGTGTTACTCGCCCGGTCGAACTACATGAGTTTTTCTACCTGGTATGATGGAGGGAAAGCAAGACCCGGTAACACGATGTATTGGCAACTCCTAAAGGCGAGTAAATTTTCTTAGCATAGGTCGCAGTTCTGCTGAGTCAGCATTCACCCCGGATATCATTAGTGGATTCATAGCCCTAAAATAGGTTACGTCTAGATTCAACAAAAATATGAAAAACTCAATATATTAAGTAAAGAAGTTTGACGTAACATTTCCGAGTGATTCAATCGATGACGGTAGAAGAAGATTTCGACACACTCGGTTAAATCATAAAAATAGCATATTTTTTTTATTATAATTTCTTATCGTTATTCATACTTATATTAGTTATATTCCTACTAGTGTAGTAATATGTTGTTGTCTTACTCATTGCGAAATAATCGCTTGATTAAACAGCAGCAAAAGAACATTTATTTCAATTTTATTGTAAATACAATTCTATCTGCTCGAGTTACTTACCTACCCTTTTACGGTAATTCTACACTTACCGATTCACCTTGGTTGCACGTAGCTGATTATGTAAACACTACCTGCATACCAATCAATAAGATTGACCACAACTGCTTGTATACATAACATAGCGACATAGAACTCAAACATACTACCTAATAACTGATGTATCCACACATACAGTTACGCATTTGTGCATAGAGCGCTTGCGTCACCGCTACAGCTATTTATACCGCGCAGCATTTGTTTAATATCAGATTGCGTTTCATACTTATACAAAATTGATCACATCAAAGGTAGCAGAGCATCTGTCAACATCAAGTAGGGCTTTAATCTAAATTGATTATAGGAATCAACGGGTGATATTGACCCTCGATCAGTAAACATGCAGGTTAACCATATGCCCATTTGTCAATTCTATTCTCTAAAAATACCTCTACCAGAGGAAACCAATTCCTTTACAAAATTCTACTGAAAATGTAGGTGCTAGTGCCTGCATTTTTTAAGCGATCGAGTTCTACCACCAAACTTATCCTTTACTATCCAGGATCATAGGATATCAATGTGAAATGATAAACTCTATATTACACGAAAGTTCTTGTCGTAATAGTAATTTTTTGGGGTATTAACGACAACGGATAGTCGAATCTTCCTAATAATTATTAATTATAAATGTACATACTGTCATATTTCCAGAAACGGAAGAGTCGAACAGTTTCTACAGCAACATCTACACCGGGCAGCGGCCGCCCTCCTCCTGGCAATGCCACATGTGCACTTTCCGCAACCACCCGCTCCTGGACAAGTGCGAAGAGTGCGACATGCCCAGGATATTCGTAGGTACGTCCCCGGCTACCACGCATGACTCCGGCTTTGGGTCTTTCAGGGATAGGAACAGGCGTGGCGTGAGAAGTGACTCCACAACTGATGTGAGTGATCCCCCTTGTGTTCAAAATTTGGTGAGCGATCAACGCGCTGTCAATGTGTAAATTCGGGTTAAAAAGAGATCGGGTATAGTGCAAAAAAACTCGGGTATAATGCTGATAAGAGACTCGGGTCTAACGCTAAAAAGAGACTCGGGTATAAACCTAAAGAGAAACTAGGGTATAAATCTAATAAGAGACTCGGGTATAAAGCTAAAAAGAGACTCGGGTATAACGCTAAAAAGAGACTGGAATTTGATGATTAAAAGAGACTCGGGTATATCGCTAAAAAGAGACTTGGATTTAGTATTTAAAAGAGATTCTGGTATAATCCTAAAAAGTGACACGGATATAAAGCTAAAAAGTGACTCGGATATAATGCTAAAATGGACTCGGGTATACTGCTAAAAAGGGACAAAGTTTTAAGAGAAGCATTATATTTTTGAGAGTGTAATTTGTGTAAAAGACTTGGTATTGTGGGTTAAAGAGGATGGGGTGTTAAGAAAAGACTTAAATTTTTGTGGATCTAAATTCCACTAGTGCAATTGGATCTCTGAAAAGATACTTATGTTCATTAAATCGTGGCGACACAACATAATTCGAAGTGCAATTATTATCTGTAACAAGTGCCTTTCAAAATAGTGCTCGAGTGTATCGGTGTTCATAACAATTTTTGACTTGGTGTTCCAATTTGAGCCAATTTTTTTATAGTGTTGTGCTTTAAATGACCTAACCCTGGCATGTGACGCCAGCATGAAACACTTAACATGTTTTATCCATAAGAATGTTCCAACTTTGATGTAATTGTTATCCCGTTGGAATTTTCTTGGTTTTGTAATTTTGTGTATATGTTCCTGTTTGAAAGATATGGTTCGCTGAAACGAACCGAATCTTGCATGTGTGTTCGTCTTTATATTGTATAGTTAAGTATGAATTAACCACTTAATTTATAAGCATTTAAGGAGTTAGGGGAACTTAGGGTGCTGACATATTGAAAGTTTTTTCTAGTAACAAGATTCACTCGACTTATTATCGCATAGTATCTGAATAATAAACAGGAGGTTTTGACTGCTACTTATTTTGAAAATTTTAAAGAAGTATATACTGAAACTAAACATTTTTTCCAATCCTTTTCATTTCATTTCATCACTACAAACTATTATTGTCACAATGTTGAGTGAGTTTCTCCTCTCGGAATCGAAAGGATTTAGGCTATTTAGGAAAAGTCATAGTCTAACTCACTGATAACTTGGTACACTTCGCACTGTTTAGACTTCTTCTTTGATAGTATTGTTGCCTTGCCTCCTATGGTCATAAGTGATAACGCCATATAAGATATATCCCCTAAATTAAAATATCCATCCATCCACACCTCTTTAAACACCAATATTGATTTATGGATTAGAAAAATATGTATCTACCACCTACCTAAAGATCTCAGAGAACTTTAGAAATATAATAATTCAATTTGATTGCATTCCTGGTGTGTACAAAAGTAATTAGTCATATGCTTCTGCTGCTTTTCCAATTAAAATATTTTTAACTTCTTCAAAAGTTCTCATATTGCATCGACTTTTTATTGGATAGATTGTACATCGGTTGTGGCATAAAATGATGTGTGATAATATTGCTTAAACAATGTCTAGCGAGTTACTTTCAGTCTGACAGCACCCTTATACTATATTTAAATAATAAGTTACCTATGAACTTCTCGTAAACTTATTCAAACATATAAATATTACGATTAGATATGTAGGGGTGTATATGTTACTGATTTTAGACATATCTTTATTAATTATTTCTATGTATATTTTGAAAAATATTCCTCTATGAGATGTTTCGGCACCTTTCAAAATGAAAATTTTGATTCTTTACTCATGTTTTTTTTTGGGAATAGGTCAATTCGTGTTTGTAAAATAATGTTGCCTTAGTTTTTATTGTTGAAAGAAATTATTAGATGTAGGTAATTGTAAAGTAAAATATTTATTGTTTTAATGTTAAAATTTTAGCCTGAGTTTAATGCATCACGTGACTATATCTATGACGTCTATCGTCTATAGTATAGAGAGACATCACAAGATCTCAAAAAAGACTACACAACACGCCTTGCCAAAAAAGATTCCATTGAAATTGTACACAATATTATTTTGGAAATGTTGGACGTGGAAATTTATATCTTGCTCAAGTGTTTTATTGCTCATTTTAAAGTAATTTGATGTGCATTTGCACCTCAGTACGCACAACTCTGTTGCACTAAATTATCAAAGTTTATGTATATGGTATGTATATCTGTATTAATCTTAACAAAATAATTATACAAAAAGAGGCGATTTCATATACGTATTTCAATATAATAGTTGGGCTTTAGAAGCGTATTAATTTTCATTCTTCTTCATTACTTAAATAATTATTTTTAGTCAAATTTGCAAGATTATAAATTGTGTTATTTTATTCTTTAAAATCAATTGTTAATAAAAATGCTGAAGAAAAAATTCTTTACTTTTTTTATGAAATTGAAGTATAAAATTGTTTACAGAGTATCGAATTTAACTGTGATCGGATATGCTAAGTTTTTGAAATTTTCATATAACACTACTATATCACATTATGACTACAGGAAAATTTAAAAGATAAGGGTACTTCGCGATTATAATAACATGTACTTCATATCATTAGATAAGTCCTGAAGAGAATTTACTTCGCTTAATTATTATGAATATTTATTAATTCATTGCAATCGCAATTTATGAGAGACACAAATATTCATTTTTAAAATGACTTAGCAGGTGCCTTCACTTATTACTGAATTTTATAAATATGTTATTAGCAATTAAAATGTGATCATTGAGTTTTATGTAAATGAAACGAAAATAAAATGTTGATTAGAAAATTTTAACATTGACTTTTTTCTAATGAGAGTTATTTCCTTCAGAGAGTTCTTGGCCCATTAAGAAGTTCTATCTAGTTTATGAGTTCTAATTTTATCTGGAAAGAAATAATTTGGATATATTTTAAATCAATCGAATGAAATATATTATTGTAATTGACTTATTTACAAATAAGAATGGACGGATTACAGACCAAAATCTTAGAGTAATTCTTTGCTGAATTTGTCAGTAATAATCATGAAGATTATTTTTCGCAATCATAATAATCCAGAGTATTTGGATAATTAATAAAAGCTAGAATCGTATGAAATAAAAATTTCTTCGAAAAATTTGAAGAATAAGGTTATGGTTTCTTCCAAAGTTTAATTTTATTAATGAGTTAGATTATAGCAGTTTTCAAATTACTTATTTCCTTTAGA
>DWNR01000238.1:0-22781 GCA_018250455.1 Polygonus leo | reverse complement strand
AAGAGTGGCGGTGGTACTTCCCCGGTCCATGTACATGAGTTCTACCACCTAAATAAATTTAAATATTATTTCTACCACCCAAGTAAATTTAATTAAAGAGAGATAATAAATAAAGAAATTTGAACTACCCACTACATGCCCAATTTATTTCCTATATTATATGTTTCGGGAATTTGGTTATATTTGAAATGGCGATAAAACTTTGGCAGCACTACCACATGCACAAATACTACAATTGACAGCTGTCATTCACATGTGGGATTAATTTTATATTATGGGAAATTGTGTATTGTTTTGTGTTCATTAATTTTACATCTTAACAAAAATGTCTCTAGTGATGACAAAAGCCGCACTTGCGTTAAAAGACGCGCAAAACAGCTTTCAAGTTGTGAAATTCGAATCATACAAATCAAAGAAGAAAAACAGTTCAGAAAAAGTAGAAGAGATCGTTCAGAAACCAATTGGCTCTCAGAAAGACTTGGATCTAAAGAGGATAAGGCATGAAATAGTCAGATTCGGGATGTCGGGTTTTGATGCTACTAAGAAGGAGGAGGCAAAGATTGCGCTCGCTGTTAGCTTGGGTTAGTTAAAAGTTATCTACACTATCATTATAAAGAGGAAAGATTTGTTTGTTTGTTTGTATGTACTGAGTAAACGCAAAAACTACTGAACCAATTTTCAAAATTGTTTCACCGATAGAAAGCTACATTATCGGCAAGGAATATAGGCTCCATTTTTTTTTCCATAAAAATTAGGAATTCTTACAAAAAATACAATAATGTAAACCGAGGTAGTGAAAATTTGCCTATGAAAGTCAGTTTTTGGCATGCTCTGTGAAAACTATTGTAAATTATATGGCAGAACAACTTTTGGTAACCATATATGATTTGATAAGCTTATTTTGGTAAGCTAGTTCCTACAAATGCGAGTCTGACAAGCATACCATGGATTCCACACTATCATGCAAAATTTTAACAGAATTCTTTAAAAAAATCTGTGCTTTTGAAAAATTTTAATATGTGATTCTGACAATTTCTTATTCTTATTATTTGTACTGTTAGCTCTATATAGATTCCAGATCATAATTTTATGTGTAACTATTTTTACAAAAATATAAAATACATATATGACGACCCGCGTGGCACAGCGGTCACCATACCGGTCTGCCGTGCAGAGGGTCCCGGGTTCGATTCCCGGCCAGACAGTTATTTAAATAATGAATTTAGTTTTCTGTTCTGTGTCTGGGTGTTTGTGCGTCTTGTGTGTGTCCATGGCACCCACGACACAGGGAATCCTAGTGTGGGGCTATGAGTGTATAAGGTGTTATTTATTTATTTTATTTATTTATAAAAAAAATAAAAAAAAAGAAATTAAGTATTTATTATCCGTCCGTCGGTCTGACTTTTTCACAGACACTTGAATTTTTCACAGAATATATAGTAGCTGCTGTGACAGTATTAAAAATTACAAAAAAAAATGGTGCCCCCATACAAGAAATATATATTCTTGCATTATTTAGCTTGTCTTTTGAACCTCGATTGTAAGACACTTAAAATTTTCACAAAGTGTGTATAAATTATTATGTCTTTAAAAATAATAATAAAGTTACATTTAACAAGTATTTTTAAAACAACGACGAAGTATTTGTCAAAATGTTTCAAAACGAAGCTTAACTTTAATTCCTAAACCTTATCTAATTGTTGATCAAGGAACTACGTACAAAATTACATTCCACTTGGTTACAACACAATCTATTAATAAGGAACCCTTGTACGGGCCTGACTCACACTCGGCCGATCAAAAACTTTTTTAATAGTTGATAAAATATATTCTATAATGATAAAATATATTTCTCTCAGTCTAAACCCTATAGATTTCCGTTTCATCGGAAACATTTAGAATCTAAAATCACAACGGTGCCAAAAGAAGTTTTAACTTCAATAGTAGTATCGTTTCAACAAAATAGCATTACCTCAACAATATCAGTGATGCGCAGCCGGCGTCCGTTCTCGAGCGTGGAGCCGTCGGGCGCCACCTCGAGCAGCATGGGCTCGTTGGCCGGCCGCGCGCTGCCCGCGCCCGCGCCCGCCTTCTTCTTGCGCCGCCGCGGCTGCGAGTCCGTCGGCCGCCGCCGGACGTGGAACATGATGGAGCCTGCGTGACCGATTGCTGTTTGTTACTCGTAGTATATTATATGCAGTACTGTTTTAGACGATACGTAACGAAATGGCCACGGGATGAGTCGTATTAATGTCGTAATTTTAAGACATTATTAATATATTTATGCTTTGTAGTGGGCACAGTACCAAATAATAAAATGTCGAAGTTAAAGATAAATTCGGTCATGGTAAATTGCTTACATTAAAAGAAAGAATACATGTTACATAACCATTTTTTTACAACAAATTATTTTTATAATCAGTTACAAAATATGACACTTATTTTTTTGCGTCAAATCATGTTAAATTACATAAGATATAACAAAGTACCATTAATTTCATTATGTAAGTAAACGTGATAACAATAATTACAGATAAACAATGCAAAACAAATTAATTAACAAGGCATAGGAAAATAACTTAATGTAAGCATCTGTATAAAATACGTACATAAAAGTTATCACAGATTATACAGGGATTTGTATCTCACAATAACACCCACGGCATTGTAGAGATTGTTCATTGTAGCATTGTCCATACAAGATGAATAGAATGAAGTCATTGTGTCGCTCGTGATAAAATGTCGTGCTTTTAAATTTTGAATTAGGTATATAACATATTCATATGTAAATATGAATAATCGTCAATGAGTCGGTGAAATTTATCTAATTGATACTGAAAAACATGAAAAATGACTTGATACAACGAATTGCAAGTAACTGAAAGTTGATTATCTTCCCGACGATTTCCTTTGATCGCAATCATCGGGAAACGCAAATGAACGAGCGCGATCGAAAATTCGCAAATTCGATTTAAGAAAATTGGTGAAGCGTGTTCCATTAAGTGAGTTCGCGCTCGAGCGGCGAGAGTGCTCTGGAGCACCGCTGTAGTGGGCGAGCGGGGAGCGCGACTGGGCGCGGAGTGAACGAGCGCGTCTAGTGTCAACATCATTAGCGTCTACTGTGCCTCGTCTCGCCGCGCCACGGAAGCTTACCCATCTTGCGAGTATGTGTGTACTTGAGCGATTTCACTTTTCAACTTACGCGCTAAAGCTAACCGTCTGAAATGTAAAGCTTTGTGTAATCAAGCATTATCTAAATATAAATCGCCGTCGAGTTAACGAAAACAAAATTATGTGTAGTTCCCACATCTAACCTACTTTTACTTTAAG
Source organism: Polygonus leo (assembly GCA_018250455.1). NCBI lineage: Eukaryota > Metazoa > Arthropoda > Insecta > Lepidoptera > Hesperiidae > Polygonus > Polygonus leo. The sequence goes on along the minus strand of DWNR01000238.1, from coordinate 19,451 downwards.
ATGACAGTCAATAAATAAATTGCAAGAATACACAAAGATAAGAAACTTTAACATTACGTCCAATAAAACGACGATTTACGACAATCGTTTTTGTTAGTCTGCAAAATTAGATCAACAATTTTAAATCTAATGGGAAAATCTTATATTTCCACAGGAGAATATTGCTCATTTATACATAGAACAATTAGGTACAACGTTAAAGCGGTGCATTTTACCAGTGATATTTATCTGATTTGTACTGAAAAATAAATCTGTGAAAAGTAATTAACGCAACGAAGTGCGAGTAATCGAAAGGAACTTTTGATCTTCCCGACAATTTCCTTTGATCACAATCATCGCGAATCGAAAATGAGCGCGATCGAAAATTCGATTAGAGAAGATTGGTGAAGCATGTTCCATTAAGTGAGTTCGCGTTCGAGCGGCGAGTGATCTGGAGCACCGCTGAAGTGGGCGAGCGGGGAGCGCGGCTGGGCGCGGAGTGAACGAGCGCGTCTAGTGTCAACATCATTAACGTCTACTGTACCTCGTCTCGTCGCGCCACGGAAGCTTACCCATCTTACGAGTATGTGTGTACTTAAACGACTACAATTACGTGCTAAAACTTATCGACAGAAAGTAAAGCTTCGTGTAATCAAGCAAAATCTAATTAAAGATCGATCGAGGTACAAAAATAACTTACTTTTCTTTGCAAAGAACAACGTCAGTCAGGAAACTTCAGTAAATTGTACGAATACACAAATAAAAGAAACTTTATCATTATATCCAATAAAATATACGACTTACGACATTTGTTTGTGTTAATCTTCGAAAATACATCAACGATTTTAAGTCTAATGGAAATACGAGTATAGGATATTCCCCGAGAACATTGCTCATTACACTGAATACGTAGCTACGGTGTTAAAGCGTTGCACTTCACCACTGAAATCAATAAGCACCAAGCGACTTATGCAAAGGACGAAACTATTAATACATTTCTCAGATTATGACGACGCTGACAGTTAAGTTTAACAGAATTAACAATATTCATAATCCAATTCTTCTTCTTTTCTTCTCTCTCTCTCTTATGGTATTCTAATTATTTATTAACAATTAAGTGTATTACACGCGTATGTATTCTTTTTACCGTATATTCCGTATATTATATTCTTATATTGTATGCTTTTATTTTTCTCCAAACTTGTAAAGATAAACACTATGTTTTGCTTGCTGAAATGTATTGCATATAAAAGTGAATTTATTACGCTGCGGATTCGTGGGTTTTATCGAGCAAACTAGAACAAATTCCATTTACAAACAACAAAAGCTTTTAAACACAGCGGGTCTACAAATTGAATTACCGAGAACGATTTCCTTTTTCCCGCCCCGGAGTCTGGAACCAAAGGATCTATTGAAGAACATGTCTAAAGTTCGACGTGGTGTGTTTTGGAGCCATGACCCAAGGGCTCGTTGGGCGGCGGCGGCGCGGCGAAACGGCGTAGCGTGCTTCAATACACTACGGACCACGTCATAGCGTACCTACTCTCAGACTACTGGCGTCAACAACTAACCCTATGACTAGATCTCGCTCTACATCGTTGCCGGTAATTACAAGTTTAAACCGCTGAAACGCAATTTTTAAAGCTGCAATAATTGAATAATTAAACCATGCAGTGGCGTCGCTCTACAATGATTTATATGAAAATGAATGAATTCATTAAATTAAATAAAGCATGATATTCAAATTATAATTAAGTACAATATAATATATTTTATTAAATAACAATAGGCAATTTGTCTAATAATATCTATTCTATAAATTATTGAAATTCGATACGCGTCAGTCTACGTCAATGTTGGTTACAGAAGGATTTTATTATTATAAAACGATTAACGATACACTCCAACACAATTAACATAACCTGATTAAAATTACTTATAATGGACAAGGTGGACAACGGACCGCGCCCGCGCCGCGCCGCGAAGTCGCGTGCGATGTCGCGCTCGCGTGACCCCTAGGGCTCCACAAATTGTCTCACCTGTTGCTCACTCACCACTAACTAAACGACACATTAACCAATTACTGCCCGACTACATAACGAAACGCTCGTACCTTAAAGTTTACGCCGATTACTATTTAAACGATTGTAAGAAAACATATTAAATATTCGTTTACAATAGACATTTCGTCACTAGATCTTTATTAAGATAAGATATTTATCGATCGTGTAACCGTTCATAGTAGGTGTGGCACGTATTTCCATGCGAGCCTATTGTATGTACGTACACACAAACATTAGAATACCGGTGGACTGAAACGTCGCTCTACATTATACGTTATACAATTTGGGCTCGCCGTGTTTACATACAAAAGAATAGAGAGAGCAGAGATAAAGAGGTCGTGAGATGTACGATATGCGTGGTCTTACTGTACCGTATACTCTACTGCTTGTATTTCTAGTGGGTACTTGAAAACGAACAGCAGAAAACTTGCTGAGAGGAGCTTTGCAACTTTGCATGTGGCACTTTAATCTGCATTGTAATATCTGAATGCAGTAGAAAATAGATAACTGCCGCCAAAACAAATCTCTTCTTCTACTTCATTGTGGATTTATTTCAAAAATAATTCAGACTGTTTACATCTTACAAGTGCTCAAAAAATACGAAGCGCAAAAAGGTTAGTGCTCACTCTCTAAAGGAACCGAGAAATGAGAATGGATGACTTGTTGAAAAACGAACTGGATAAAAACAATTTCCCTGAGGATAAACCGAGCTCTAACTTTATGTTATCTAACACTCTAAACATAAAGGATATCCAGCTGACCTTTCTGAAAGTAATACGAGTCCTGATGTTACGTGGGTACTGTGAAAGTACGCCACATGTAAGCTAATTTTCATGAATACCTGAAAAATAGTACGAATTAAAATTGTTTATTTTCATGTTTTATTATCATACAAAAACAGCATTATAGACGATCAGACCATCATATATTAAAACCCATTAATATATTATAATTTTATTGCTTTTCGAAATATTCCCAAGGCGAAGCGTACAGCCTAAACTAGAACATACAGATGATGAATATTCAACGGAGCGTCGCTCTAATTTGTGAATGGATTAATTCAAACACCAACTTGAATAACGGTCGGAGTCAGCTGTCAATCTAGATGGTTCTAAATATCGATTACGGTTGAGCGTGCCGAGCCAACGTAAAACAACGTTCAGTTCCTAATGGGTTAATAACCTAATCCAATGCAGAATGATGGTAGACACTGAATGCCACCTTCGGTCGCTTCGGACAGATTCTTCGTCTTTGAATTAAGCGTTTGCTTTCTACTCACGTCCGTCATGTTTGCCAAGTGGAATCCTCTCCCACGTCATTTTGCACGCTCGGAGCACGTCTCTATTTTATATATTTTTATACACATGATCAATCTATGTAATGTAATGTATAGGGTATGCATAAATAATAAAATAATAAAAATTATGAATGTAAAAAGGTAAGAATATTTTTAGTTTTATAGCAACATATTAAAATTTTATAGCAACATTTTAAAATTGGTATTGCGAATAATATTCCCCAAAGCTTCTCGTTCATTGAACAATAAAAGAATCATAATTCTAACAATATAAAGGTGTGTCCCAGTTCAGATCTCTATCTGTAGACCGTATCATTATTATTTAATAATATCAACGTCACAACTGTTTATGTATAGGGCCACCAGTTGAAGGTATAATACCTTCAACTGGTGACAATATCTAAATATCTCAATTTATGTACAGTAACAGAAATAGTAGTGAGAATAAGAAATTATTATGGTTGGATCTTTCTATAAAAAAACACCTAGTCGGAAAGACTAAAGAAAATAAAACAGTAACTTGCATATGCAATATATTAGATGCAACCAATCATACGCAATTCTTGATGCTGTCGCAAATAGGGTTATTGTAGTTCACATAACGGTAATTGATTAATCAACTATGCATATAAGAATTTACAAATTCACACGTATCGAATGGCGATAAGTAACAGATAGATATGGATAACATTTGTTATGAATGAACGATAATATCAAATTCTATTAGTCTATCCATGATGAAGGAAATCGAAGTGTTGCTAGAAAGTGCTATTATTGTTATTGTATGGTTACTGATTTCTTTGTGATCAACGAATCTAAGAAATAATTACACTGGTGATCTTGCAAAGGTATGTAAGTACGACTTACTATTAAAAGGAGAATTACGAAGTCGTAATTGAATTGCCAGTCACTTCATCAGAATCGTTAACTATTCAAAAGGGCGGCACGTTAATTATTCAGTTATCCAACAGACAAATGTAGGTAGGTGTACCTAGATGTTGTTCGGGAATTTCTAACAGAAATGACGTTTTCGGATTAAAACTTTTAACGACTTATAGTGAAAGCGAGCTTGCGGATATATAGCTGCAATGGAGAATTGATGTCAACAACACAACTTTCAAACCTAGATTTATAATTATACTTTAATTATAATACGAGATACATACGTAAGCCATCATTAATAAGCCATACGTCTTTCTCTCGTAATACCACCCACAATCATGTCTATTTATTTCTATATTTTATCCCTCAACTTTATCTCATATGTGTATTTATATAAAAGCCTCTTCTCATCAAACCCCGTTAAAATAGGTTCAGCCGATCTCAAGGTTAGCCTGGATAACTAGGCACAAATAAGAACGATCTAAAACAGGTTTTTAAGTTTATGTATAAAGATATAAAGTTGCAAAATATAAAGTTACGACAGATTTGTAGACCATAAAGAGATATTTCTATTTGTTTGCATTCTTAGGTATGAACAACAACTATTCGAATAAAATATATTTCTATAGATACAGCGGAGTATAATGAATTGAATTCTATATCCACTAAATGATCGATATCGCAGCTAAACCGTTTTAAAACTGTATCTTCGGAAACAAAATAGGATCAATCAATTACCCCATAGATTTACTTTAGATAGACTTGGTGTAAAAGCTATTTATCTTCAGCGGTGATTTTATCAGGTTATTGGGGCAAGTGTCCGCTCTTACTCTCCTTGACATTTACGAAAATTGACTGTACAAATTGAATAAGGCTATAAACCGGCAAATAATACAAACGTAATAAAGTTTAAGGTGTGTAGCAATTAAGTGTAGTTTTTCAAAAAAGGTTTTTTGTATTTAACAAAAAAAATAATAATCAAAGAAATGATTTCTGAAGAATAATAGGCACGTAAAAGTATTTGCATTTTATATCCTGTATTATTTTAGAAATGTATATATTTATCATGACAAAAAAGAGAACATTTTTTTTTATCGACGGTAAAAATAAGTTTGTATTTCATTAAATATATATACAAAAAACATTTAAAAAACGATGTTATTTTTCTGGTGTCTACAAAATATCAGATTATAATATATCTCACAATGTTCTTATTTAATCCATTAATAATTTAAGTTTAAGAGTATAGAGTTTAAAATCGCAAATCTAACTATTGACTTAAATAAACTATATTTTTTTATTTCTCGTTTAATTTCAATGGAGAACTAAAAAGTATAGTTCAAGAACACAGGTATCTTCAAAAGGTCCTAAATACTGGAGCAATAGATTCAATATAGATGAAGGAATAGCACAAAATTGTAATGGCCTTATTTATTACTTTTGGGTACAGAACCCTTAAAATTGAAATTGTAATAGAAGCACTTTATTCTAGTCACGTACCTACATTGCGAATTACTACTGCGTCTGTTACATGTAACAACCCCCCAAGGAATACTCTCCATACTCGTTTTCACAAAAGGTCAAGTTACTCGTAGCTACACCATTTTATGGACTATAAAAGCGTTTTATCGTTGCGAAATAAGACTGGTTTACTTTAAAAGTCTTTCATCTTTATTACTTAACATACTATCATAAATCAGAAAAGTTCAAAGTTACTCCAAGCAGTGAATGAAATCATGCGTAACAAGAACTAAACAAGTTTGCAACTTACGAATGCGCGGTGAAAGTTTAAGCCAGTCAAACTTATAATCCTATGGAACTTATAAACACATCTTTAGAATTTTCGAAAAGAAACCTTCAAGAATGGTATTATGCATATCGATTCGGCGAATCTACGGGCATCGAACCGCAAAACGAGTTAAAAATACCAACACCGGCAAGTGGACCGGCATCAGCGGGGACACCGGTCAGACTACTCCGCGGAGCCCACATGCGTTTGTTTACTATCGACATCGACCGCGGCCGCGACGTCGTCGGCGTTCGAGTTTCTGGGCCGGCGAGGTCGCGAACTCTAAAAATTGGTCGTTCCGTAGCGATCAACTTACGACGAATGCCCCAATCCATGTCGGGAGGCGCACGCAGCGGGCGGCACGCGGCGCGGCGTCCGCGAGACGACTGCCGCGTCCTGCCGCCCGCACGCTCCCGTTCATATGTTCCTATTGTACCCACGCGGCTGGCGGCTACACCGCGCCATTGTTCGCCAGGACACTCGGAAATTGCGGATACCTATCGCCTAACAAGCGACTCGATCACTTGCCGCGTCTATTCTAGATTAAGGAAATCATATCAGAGTATATTATGATTCAAGTCCAACTACTATTTACTACTTGTTCTAACAACTTCAATTACAACTAACTTATAGATAACGTGGAAATACTGTACGGTAGGAGTATTTTTTATATTCAGTTGTATTAGTAAGTTAGTATTTTGTAATTCACTATGTGAATATTATTTTCATAATTAACAAACAGAAATTAATGGTAAACATACCATAGGTATTATTCCTGATTTCTAAAAACTTCTTATATGACAAGGAGCCAAAATATCTTTTCTTGACATATTATGAGCCTAGAAGCCCATATCCCACACAATCTAGCAGATATTATATGTTTCTATCGATGTCATTAGACGTGACTAAAGGAATAAATACGAGTACATCCAGAAGATGAGCACGAACGTCTCCTTCTGCCATCGTTAACACGCACTGCCAAATGCGGCGACTGCGGTAAAAGCCTCTGTCTCTAAAGGCCAGTGAGCTGCAATAAAATCTTACAATGTGTACTAGTAGGATATATTAAAAAAATGCATTCGATATCGGTAGTACCTATTACTTTCGTTGTGTGTTATTTATGTAAGAAATCTTAACAAAGAATATGAAATAAGAACATAATCAGGTAATTTTATTGAAAAGCTATTTTTTCACATGGTCTCGTTGTTGTCAAAATTCATTGTCCTAGTGACAATATCTATCGATAATTGAGGAAACTCCTAAAATATTATAGGCACACAAAAACATATTTTTGGCCTTCAACAATTAAAATAGTAAAAAAATAAAATTAATGAAACCGACTTCAGTACGTCGCATTAGTGCGCTAAAAAGTAAAAATAATTATATTATAATTTTGACGGCAGTGCCAAGTGTGCAGGAAGGGTAGGTCTTCTAATACGGTGTTTTTGATGAATCAATCATAATGAATCTTATTAGTAGTATATATGAAACGAATATGTAGGTACGTGGAAGTAATTTTACGCGTGCAAATTCTAAGGATCTATCGAACTGCGTTATAGCAAAAACATCAATGTACACCCAAATCCTCCCAAATAAACCCTGAACTTGACAAGAACAGCCTTGGATTTATAAACGTGTTCCTTGGATCTTTGTAGATAGTAAACATCACGTCGTGACATTTCGCTAACACGCTAACTAGGTTAAGACGTGTCTTTCAATGATCCCCAAGTAGATTTTATTAGCGTAGAGTTGGATGGGAAACCACGTTTTTAGTGCCCCCTTATGACGGACGTAAAGCTTCTGATAAAACGTATAATAACGAATTCAGCAGAATGGAAACTCGACCTATGTTATTAGAAACTAGTTTTCTAGAAAATATTTATTTGCACTTAATAGAGAAGTTCCTTTTGTGGACTTCTTTAATACTGTGAAATTTATAATATAATTAGTAAATCCTAAGTTTTAACATCAACGGCTGACCCGGCTAATGTTGTGATGCCATATATATTTACAAAAATAGGGGTTGAAGGTTGAAGGAAGAAAATTTAGGGTAGTATGTATTTTTAATGCCATATAATAAGAAAATAATAATAAAAAAATGTCTAAAAAAAAACAATTGGGGTGGACCACCCTTATCAATTATTAGGGATATGAAAAATAGATAACAACCTATTCCCAGACCTACGAAGTGTACATATAAAATTTCATAAAAATCGTTTAAGGCTTAACCGAGGTTAAAGTAGGGCCGTTTCGGAGGAGTATGGCAACTAACACTGTGAACCGAAATTTTCATATGCATTATTTTTTATCGTATTAAGGTAGCAAACGAGCATGCAGTCCACCTGATTAAAACGTACCTAATTTTGATCACAGATGCGTTGCTATGGTCCTCCGAAACGGCTTCTCATGAAATTTTATGAGTATATTCAGTAGGTGTGAGAATCGGCCAACATCTATTTTTCATACCCCTAAGTGATAACGGTTGTCCACCCCAATTTTTTTTTTTATATTTTGGCCATTTTTTTATTTATATTATTTAATGATTCAGCATTGAAAAATACATACAACCCTTTTCACACTTCTACCATCAAGCCCTATTTTTTATATTTTTTATGGCAGAACAACGTTTGCTGGGTCAGCTAGTATATATAAAGAAAAGATATACTCATTATCTATTACAGGATAAAATAGAATAAACAGAACTTTGCATCTAGGTATATATAAAATACGGAATGAAAACTGAATTGAATAATCACTACGAATCTGGCAGATCCCTGTGTAAATAGTTATCTCGCGTGTACGGTATAATTTTAAGCCGGCAGTAACGTGAACTAGTTGTGGCAGATACAGAACACCGGAAATATTCTCCGCGAGTAAATCAAATATTCTCCAAAGGGATGTCATAATTCCGAAACAGTATAACCCATTTATAAAATTAATCTATTTGATTGACCTAATTTCAACTGAACGGTATTCAATCATGTATAACATTGAATAAAAGTAAAAAAATACCGATAAGACTAGAAGAAGAGATATATTAAGACAAAAACGCGTTTTGTCTTATTATATCATGTTACCTTTTCAGGTTTACAACATGACATAATAAAACAAATGAAGGTCTTTTTTGCTACGCAATTTATATTAGCATTTTCGTTCTGTCCGTTCGCCTCGAGTCCTAAAATCCCCGAGGATTCGATATCTGATTAAGCCTGTCAGATAACAAGAAATCAATTCGATTGTATTATATCCCATGTAAGGTTAAGAAATAAATCCCTGATCAAATTACAGTGCGATTCTACAAGAGGAACATTTGCGAAAACACATATATTAAACATAATATTCTTTCTTTTTAATAAACGAGACATCTTAATTGCCCACACAGAAGCGTTGGTTTCTGACATCGCAATTATCACCATCATCATCATCATCACCATTTTCTATTCATATATATTGGACATGTGATGCGTAAAAGCAAATATTTCTAGGACTGTCCTAGATAAGGACTAAACGCATTAAAATGTTAATAGTGAGGCCAATTAAATTCTAGTTACCTACGTTACATTCGTGGTATTATGCTGCGCTGCAGATACAACAATGTATCTTGCTGAAATCGTGTCAAGGTCAATTCAAACGTACGAGTATAGCTATGCACTTTGCGCTCAGACGTGACATATAATTGTGTGATTCGTGTCTGTCTTTGTCAAGTTAACAGTAAAAGCGTTAATAAAAAGTTAACTGCGGTATTTTAAAATGCTAATTTAAAACATATCAATCTTAGTGTTTTGATTGTTATGCCTTTAAATTACCTTATAATTATTGTCAAGTAGACCGACTGTTTCAAAGTATTTAACTACTTTGAAACAATCGGTCTACTTGTGATATGTAAACTGATTTGGAGTATGACAAAGTCGATCATCACAAATTACGCATTGTTTCTACTTCTCTCAATTTATATGGGAAGTGTCATATTTTTATGTATTTAAGATTAATTGCATAAAAGCATGAAGTGGACTGCATATGATGCGCGATGAAAAAAAATATTTAGGGTTTCATTCAAATCAGTATTCCTTAAACTATTTAATAGGGTAAATGGTGTGTTGGTAAATGTGGTTGTTGGTTTATTCCAAACGATATTCCGCGCTGATAACGAAAATGAAATAAAATTCTGAAATTCTGTGATCTATATCAAGATGTTTTTTTGAATCTAATGCAAAAAAAACATCTTATGTAATTTCGTAATCGTATAAAATTCTGATTCAGTTTTTTTTTTTTATTTCTTTTACTATACAGTAATCACTGTATGTAATTTATTATTGCAGTAGGAATTCACCCACAATTTTCAATATTACATATTTTCTTCATCCTTTACGTGATAAACGATCAATTCAATCAGCGAAGCTTAACTTAGTTCCTAGGAATCCATTTTGCACCACGATCTGCACCTAAAGCCCATATATAGCTATGAGGATGGATACTCTGTATAATAGCTATGTAGTTAGTAGTCGCTAGTTTAGTCAAATCAGCTTACAAACGTTTTTGCGTATGTAATGGTGTATATCCATACAGAAAATAAAACCGAAATGAACCAGTTTGCGCTATCACATAGAGTACGTCAAACCGAATGTAAGTATCGTCAGACGCGACATGTCATGCCATTTCGTTTGTTAATATTTCTTGCGTATTATTTTACTGATCAAAAATTTAAATCCATATATTTAGAGGTACGGATATTTATTCCTCTAGATGCTATTGAACATGAAATATAATTTTGGAGTAGAGACAAAGCTTTAAATATAATATCAAAACGAATAATCATAAACATTGATGATACATCGAATGGAAACAAAAACAAGTATGATTGCAAAATGTTTGTAGTTAATGAAATTTATGATTGTAAATTATGATTGTTTAATATTAAGTACCTACCTATTAAAAATAATATATAAATATTATTTGTTTATTTATCGGCTAACCCTACTACACTACACAAACAAGCGCAAAAACTAGGAGACCTAGCTGATTTACCCATACCTCCCTAAATTTTTGTGCTTTTCAAGTCTAGTCACCAAATATATTTCTAGTTGTAAGAACGTATTTAGACGTCTTCTGTATAAGATTGACCAGTAACCACCTCGTCATCAGTACATAAATTCTTCATAAACATCTGCTTGGCGTCGAAACTGCTTAGGAAGTATCATAAGAACGTGAAACGCCGAGAGCCCAGAGCGTGAGACCCACGGAAATCCTCGGCATGTCTGCATTAGTTTACATGCGTATTAAAAATATTATTACTTGCTTTACTGTTAAGAAAACAACGTGAGGCAACCTACACACTTAAGAAATTGTTAAAAATTAGGGCAAGTGAAGTCCGCTAATTCGCACTTGGCCTATGGCTGTGACTATGACCTACAACCACTTTGAGAGAAGACAGACACAGTAGTGGGAATAATGTGTTGTGATAAAGATGACATTCATGTATCGATATAGAAGGAAACATATCTAGACACGAAATTAGTCAGACGTGCGAACATTTTATCATATAATTTATATACAATTCAAAATCATGCAGGTCTCATCAAGGTAATGCAATTCTGAATAATGACACCAGGATAGGGAACTTATTATTTTTAATAGCTATGTTATTAGGATTCCATGTGTCATAGTACCGTGTATAATGTGAAGCACAGAAATAACTAGACCCAAAACGGAAATCCAAATACATAATTCAGATATCGGTTTGGTCAAGATTAAAACGCAGAAAAAGTACGAATTATCAGCTTTGTTAAATCGTACGTTAAATTTAATATCAGGTACGTTAGCTTTTTATCCAGCTTTGTTAAAATAAATCGTAATCTAGCAAATGTACAAGACATGACAATGTACAACACAAATTATTCATGAGGTTTTCCATGTGTGTATTACTGAATATTTACTTAAACTCGGTAATATCAATTTACGTTTGCTTAAGAAAATTATATCTAAGAAACTCTGGACGTGAAATTGCTTCCAAACTTATTACAACAGTGGTGTCACATCTATCCAACTGTGCTAGTTCCACCATCTAACACAGTGGTCGGCAAACTTTTTGCAAGCCAGGGCAACAAAATAGATTAAAGACGAGCACGACGATCAAATTAATCGAAGACTTACTTGTTTCTGATTTTGATATTAAGTAATCGTACTGTATGTTATTTATGACTTTCAAAATTTTCTAAGATAAAATTTTTGGGTTGTCATGTACCTATGTATAACGTAAAAACAAGTAGGCTTTTTCTCATTTAATTGCAATATACCACAGGCCGCAAGTACTGCCTTGCAGGCCACATGCCGCAGGCCGCGGGTTGCCGACCGCTGATGTAAAGTAATCCGGAAATAAAAGGACGAATGGAAATGAAACATTACTCACTGCGATGCGGGTGCGTCATCACGATGGCGAGCGGACACTCGTCGTCCTCCAGGATGTACTCTGAATTGTCTGCGGTGTCCACCTGGTACCAAAAGAATATTGAATTTAAAATGTACAGTATATAAAGTAAAACGGTTTTTCTATATAGTTTTCTATTATGTTTTAATACGTGGGCGACACTGTAGCTTAACAAATGTGTAACGGCCGACGGTAACTACTATCCATAAAGACAACTAGGTAGGTTTATATTAGCATGTCCATATTTTAGATTATTTCAGGTGGCTCGATTTATATGATTTCAAGTGTATTTTCGTCATATACTTTAAATTAAATATTTTGGTATTTTATTCCTTAAAGTGCATTACACTTAAAGTGCATCTGAAGCCTCACAAAAAAAATACAAGGATTCAAAACACACAGGGAGGATTTTAACAAGCATGAACCAGCATTTCATGTAGTCTGCCAGTTTAACCCTTATCAAAATATTAACATAATCTAAGGGTAATTAATATTTTATAGTTAGCACACACAGCAAATAGAAAAGGGGAAGGTGGCATCTTATTATTTGTCTACATGTATCTCCATATGTATTTTGAGAGATAAAATCACTCGCTGTAAACTTATAGAGTGCGAGATTAACATTCAATGATTTGAAAAAATGTTAAAAATAAAATATACAACTCTAATATGGAAATCTTGGAAATTTTATTTGATATAAACTTAAGAAATCGGATTCTGGTGCTTCAAGCTCCATAAGTTGCTTGTCAAACCCGCGGCTTACTTGGCTTTTATATATGGGAACTGATTTATACCATGTATTGCCTTTCCTGCATTAGTGTTTCCCATTCATAAGTTGAGTCATTAAAATTAAAGATGAATAGGCATATTTAAGGCGAGCACGATATGAAAAACTGAACAATAACAAGTGTAACATATTTACATCCTGTCAATCCTAGCGAGCCGAGGCTCAACGCAAGTATAACATGAAAAACTAGTGTGCTTTAGACCACACGACTGAAGTAAAATTCGCAAACGAACTACTGACTGAGATATATATACATATATTTCATGCACTGACAATGACAAGAAGAGAGAAAGAAAATATGCGCGCGCGCTTTCTCTTGCTCCTACATTGCGATACAGACAATAGTCCTGCACTGTATCATAGATATACGAAATGTAACTATGAGAGAAAGCTATGAGAGAAAGAGAACGTGTACACGCACCTTTACTGCAGGGGCAAGAGAGAGCTCTTACCCCTGCAGTAAAATACAAAACTTAACTCTCTTTTTCTAACTTCACTAATTTATATCTCCCTCTCAACTTCCGTTCGCCTCGCCCGTTCACACCTCTTGTATCGCTCTCGTCGCGCCGCGCATTCACCAGCTTACTCCCCAAGCCAAGCGTGCGTAAAGAAGTTTTACTTCAAAAAGGCATTTTCACTTCACAATTTCTACGTTGGTATATTGGCAACATAATTACAAAATCGACAGCAGGAACGTCTTGTACGGCACGTCCGGGCACAGCGACGAGCCGTAGATCTTACACGTAGTCAATACTCACTTGCACGAGACAGTAGTGGTGCGGGTCGTGGCGCGCGAGCCCGTACTTGTCGAGCGTCTCGCGCACGACGGCGGCGGCCGCGTCGCCCACCGACAGCAGTAGCGTCTTGTACGGCACGTCCGGGCACAGCGACGAGCCGTAGATCTTCAGCGTGCCGCCTGGGGGAATGGCGAACAATTTGTTTAACGTCGGTTTAACGAGGTCAATATTAGGATGTTTTAAATAAAATTCCACAGCTGGGAACGTGTGGGCATTTACTACAGTAACATAGTAAACGACACATTTTTAATACGCTTTTATTAGCTTGGCCTGTATCTATATATGTATGTATGTAAGGAATCTTTAAGCTTAATTTTCATCGGTTTCTAGAATTTCTAGAATTTCGGTCTGATCAACTTGAATCTTTGCACACGTCTCAAGGACCAATGACAATGCAATAATTCGATATAAAAATGCATTATCCTGATCAGGCTTCTTAATCCTGACATTAATAAATTTATTAAGGGATCTTCTGCACGAGAGTAACAAAGACGGAGCGCGTGAACTGCGCATGCGTGCCGTTTCGGAATTTTTGCTTGTAGCACTCGGCTCAGCACAACATAGTATTCTATAAGCACAGCTTTGGACTTATAGTCGATAAAGAAGGAATCAAATCAATTCATGCGTCGGCCAACAGAGTGAGACGTATGCAGTTTTTGTCGTATCGACAAAATATTTGTTCGTGTGACGTTCCGTTGCGAGAAATAGAGCCATCGTGCTACAATGCCGCGAGAGCAGAATGGTATATTTCTCTTGGTTTGGACTCGGTTTAGATAACCTCTTCATGTTTATAACGTCCTAACATTTTTCTGATAAATTCACTTTATTTATATTATGTCGATAAAGCGATTCCACGACAATTTACCCTGTCCATCGTTGCTATAGAATTTTCCACTTGAATAATGACTTTTTTTAGAAACCCTCTTCCTAAAAGCATATTATTTGTTAACCAACTCTAGCAAGCAGTCAGAATGGATTTCACAATCTAAGCTATGACATATTCGGAAATATTCGTGCCCTTAAACCCAATACATTAAACTACCTTACGCTACTACTATTGATCAGTCAATTAGCCGCCATGCGACATTTAACTAGCTCACTTATTTTAAATAAAGTAATCAATCAAATTAGTTAATAAGCCATCAGACAACCAATTTAGTTTTTTTTATTGTGTAAAGGTAGCAAACGAGCATGAGGTCCACCTGATGGTAAGTCACTGCCGCCCATGGACATTAGTAGTCCTCCCCAAATACGATTACGACCCAAGGCTGACCACAAATGTTACAACCCGTGAGGACTAAGATGTTTGCCTAGTTTGTAAGTATAGCCGGCAACCACACCTCCCCAAACGGAAACACAATAAATTGCTTCACGGAGGATTATGAGGGTGGCGGTGGTAACCCCCCGATCTACATGAGTTCTACCACCCGGCAAACCTAGTTCCGTTTGTATTTTAGATACACATATAAAAAACATTGTTACCGGTGTCGGGCCCGCCGTCCTTGCTGCGGAACTGCTGCAGCTTGCGCTCCAGCTTCTGCTGGCGCCGCCGCCGCATCACCGCCTCCGGGTTGCTGATGCTGCGCGTGAACGACGTCTCCGGCAACTCTGTGCATACAACATTTGTTTATTTGTTAATGGCAAATCAATATGAGTTAAACACTATATTAACTTATCGTGAATTAAAACATTTGGATTGGCTCAATGCAATGATATTGTATGCAATATATGTTATCTCTATACTAAATTAAAGTTTGAATGTAGGCTGATGGCTGTGAAGTTAGTTATTCTAAAGTACTTCTACTTAAAAAAGACTAATAACGTCATTTTAACATTTTATTGTATTAAATTCAAACTAGCAAGGAGACCGAGCTTCGCTCGGATATTTTTAACATAAGCAGCGCCATCTATTGTTGAAAAGCTTTACTTCTCGTTGTTCATCGCCTGAAAACACGGATAAAACGACGTTTTCTAAAAATGAAACCTAGCTAGATAGATTTATCGCCCCCGAAACCCTCTAAATACAAAATTTCACGAAAATCGTTGAAGCCGTTTCCGAGATCGTTGATATATATACAAGAATTGCTCGTTTAAAGGTATTAGATTAACAGACATCGCACTAACTAATCGTGTAACTATAGCCAATAGGAAGATTAAACGATAAATAAATTCGAAAAAAATAGTTTTACTGCTGGCTGACTGTTAACCTAGAAGGTTTGTGTCGTTTTGGCATAGTAAACGAGCAAGCAGTACCATAAACAGCTTGACGGTACCAGTTCACCGTCATCTGTGCATGTTTGTTATCAAACTTAAATAGGATTGAAATTAAAAATAGATTCGACCCAAGCATTCAAAATAAAACATATTTTTATTCAAAGTAGATTCTTTACAGAATTATTTTGGGAACTCAAGCTATCACCGTTTTCCAGGGTATTTCGCACACACATCTTAAAAAAATAATTTATTCAATTGGTATATCTGAATACTTATATACAGTTTTTCTTGTTTAAAAATAAAAACACAGAAGAGATAAACAAAGAGTTCCAGAAATGTGTCTAGATTTGAATCACGCCGTTCCGTTTATCTAATAAAGTAGAAATTATAAAGCCATTTGTTTAAGTGTAAAAGCGACAATCTGACATAAATAAGCAATTTTTTATACATATGAACGACTATACATCGATCCCACTCACTCACTAATCGATCTCATGGGCGGCAGAGGTAACTTACCATCAGATTATCTACCTTATAGTTAACTATAAGTAATATATTTTGCTATTTTTGATTACTAAAGAATATATTAGGTAGACAACAATTTTATATAAAATTCAATGAATAAATACAAGATAATGAGCAGCTCTCACCTGTGTAGAGCTTCTCAGCAACAGGTCGGTTTTCGTCGTTAGTATCAGATTTCAATCTCGAGAGCTTTTCTTTCTTCTTCAGTTCTTTCTTCTCGCGTTTCGATAATTTTCGTTTAAAGTTTTGATCAGCCTTTTCGTTTACAGTGGACAATGGTAGCTGTAAAAGACACAAAGTCACATAATTAAAATAAAAATAATTTACCAAAATATTTTTATATGTATATGTATATGTATATATAAAAATGAATGGCGTATTTAGTCTCACACAGTCAACAAAGTCCAAGAATTTTTAAGGAAAATAGTAAAAGCAACAATTCTATTTGTTTACTTTTACTACATGCAAACTGTGAACTGTATATGATGTGTTCGGAAATTAAATAACATACAAGGAACTTTGGCGCATTATTAATTCTGAGGTGGAACGTAGTTCACCGGGTCAGCTAGTTACAACATAAAAATACTACTATGTTTATCTTTTATCCATGTCAAAAATTTATTTACCTCTTACTATGTATCAAATATATCAACGGATATTTATGAAAATAATTTATAAAAAAAATAATATTCATGTAACTTTATATGAATTTTATTTTTTTTAATAAATTATTATATACACCTTCCAAACTAACTTAACTAACTATTAAAATTAGTCTATAATTCTATATAACTAGAATATTTAGTCTTTGTATGTATTTAGAGGATGAGGTTTACTGTCAAACCGGATTGTATTATGAAGTATTTTCTTATGTAACATTAAAAGAACCAAACTATTTTCATCCATGATATAAAAATACGATTATTTTTTATCAATAATATGGCGACGGTATGCGAACAACGAACTCAACGGAAAAAATGTGAAAATGTGTTTATAACTGAGAACCATTAAATAAAATAAACAGAATTACATGTTGATCGGCAGTCAAATGGACGGAGATTGGACAAGACTTCCGTTGGCCATTACATTCTATTGCTAAAACGTCACGCCTATTTCCGGATAGCCGTCTAAAATTTGCTTGCACCATGTCTGAGCCAGTAGTTCGCGGTAATGTGCAACTTTCACTGCTATCTTGTAATTTAAGTGTCTGGGCAAGTCCGAGTATTGCACTAAGGATTAATCCTGTCAATATTATATTGTATAATATTTATTACCAAAAAATATTTCTGACATTTTAGCTTGGCCCTCAACCCCGTATTCGATTGATCGTATACTAGGTTGATTCCAATTTTGTTGGATGGCAGACATTAGATAGTAATCATCCCTAAGTACGAATGAATTGTACCTGAGGTTGATCACAGCTTGCTACTCCTAAGGATAAGAATGTTCGCCTCGCGTGTAAGACGTGTGACATGTGGCATGAATTATTGCACGGAGGATTATGAGGGCGGTACCTCCCGGGGCGTTAGTACTTCTCCGGTCGAACTACATGAGTTGTACAACTATATTCAGAAAAAATACTCAACAATACCTCATTATTAGTAAGGCACTTAAGCAGAAACCGCCCCTCGCGGTCGTCAGCGTGCCAGTTGAGCTGCACGAGCAGCGGCTTCTCGTGCGGCTCCAGCCGGCGCTCGTCGTCGGGCCCGTGCGTCTCCCACAGCGAGTACGAGCCCAGCGACAACATGCGCATGTCCGGACGGAACTTCTCGATCAACGTTTCTGTGGAACGAGCATTAATCATTTTGAATGACATTTCTTTTTGTGTAAATGTAGCAAACGAGCATGCAGTCCACCTGCTGGTATGTGGTCACTACCGCTAATGGACATTAGTAGTCATACCCAAGTTCGATTGACCTAAGGTTGACCACAAATACGTTACTGCCTTTGAGGACTAAGACGTTCGCCTCGTTTGTATGTATAGCAGGCAACCACGCCTCTCCAAACCGAAACACGATAAATTGCTTCACGGAGGATTATAAGGGTGGCGGTAGTACCTCCCCGGTTAAACTACATGAGTTCTACCACTTGATACATTGTACAGCATATGTATTTTTTTACTATAGGTGTCATGGACACATATAAAGGAAAGTACACCCAAACACAGAACAAAAATTTAAATTTGTGACTGGCTGGTAATCGAACACGGGACTTTCTGCATAACAGACAGGTTCAGTGACCGCTGTGTCACGCGCGTTTGCATTATCGTTAGAAAATTGTTAGTATTTGCTCCTGAGCTTGCAACGCTGTGTTCAAGGAGGTCATTCTGTACGAAACAAATTTAAAATTTCGCGCCCTTTGTACTATGTATAACTAATCGATATCCGTTTCAACACACCGTATAAATAAACGCTATTAAACAACAAAATATAATTTATAGTCCCAAGAAAAATACAAATTTCACAATTTATTTTAGCAGATATATTGACTTTAAATTTCAAGTTAAGATAAGAAACTTAAGAAATGTATAGGCTTAACACATTCGAGCCTTTCCAAATTAGTCTTCGGGAATAATAAATCGGGAATACGTTACAGGCATAAATGGAATGGAATAACCTAAAAACAACAATAAATGTTCAACAACCCACTCTATGTTTGCTTCCTACGCTGAACACACATCTTAACCCACAAAAG